>PVIY010000058.1:0-79923 GCA_004026745.1 Myrmecophaga tridactyla
AAAAAGTTTAAAAAAAAAAAAAAGGAAGCGGCTGATAAACTGTGGTGAATATCTGTGAGTAGATCTCCCCATGCTATGGAGGCCAATGTCTATCATCCACTAGCATGGGAGGACACCTCAGGAGCCACTCCCTAGGTGGAATAAATGTCGTCTTCGCAAAGAATGTAGAAACACAGTGACTTCTCGGGGCTGTGGGGAAGTTTGTTAAAGCGCAGCTCTTTTCCATAAAAACAGTGAAAGGTGTGGAAAGTCCAGCACAGTTCATGGCTTTGGATTAGAGAATTCATAACATTGGGTTTGGGATCTGAACTATGGTTTCAACCTGCTCCAGTTAAAAGTGGCTGATAACTCAGCAGGTGAACTTACTGTTCTCCCCCCTATGTGGGACATGACTTCCAGGGGTGTAAATCTCTCTGGCAACGTGAGACAGGACTCTCAGGATGAGACGGCTCCTGACATCATGGGATTGAGAAAGTCTTCTTGACCAAAAGGGGGAAGGAGAAATGAGACAAAATAGTTTCAGTGGCTGAGAGATAGCAAAAAGACTTGAGAAGTTATCCTGGAGAATGTTCTCATGCATTATATAGATATCATTTTTTAGTTTATGGTGTATTGGAATTGTTAGATGGAAGAGCCTGAAACTTTTGAACTGGGGTCCAGTAGCCTTGATTCTTGAAGACAATTGTATAGCTATGTACAATGTGACCGTGTGATTGTGAAAACTTTGTGTCTAATGCTCCTTCTATCCAGGTATGGACAGATGAAGAAAAAATAAATAATAGGGGGGATAAGGGGTAAAAGTTTGAGGTAGATTGATATACTAGTGGTCAGTGTGAGGGAAGGGTAAGGGGTATGGGATGTATAAGTTTTTCCCTTTTTTATTTTTTTCTGGAGTAATGCAAACGTTTTAAAAATGATCTTGGTGAGAAATACACAACTATGTGATGATATTGTGAGCCACTGATTGTATACTATAGATTGACTTGTATGTGTGTGAAGATTTCTAAAAAAAAAAAATATTTTTAAATGTGGCTGATAGCCTGTTTCAACTATGACCCTGGCAGGGGAAGAGATAGTTGAGAATTAAAAGCACAGTGCCACCTTAGGAAAGAGGGGAACAGTTTAATGAAGAGTGTCATCTTCTGCGTAGGCCAAGAAAGGTCAAATTTGGGGAGTCATCAAGGGAAGGCATTCATTCAGGGCGCTTTGGAACCTATCTACACACCCATCATTGGTCCTTGGCCCTGTTTTGAATGGGAAAACTGACTTGGGAAAGTCCTCTCATAGTGAACCTTCTTCCAGAATTTGCCTTTCAGGCAAAAGCAGCTAGAAATAACAAAAGGAATGTTAAAAATCTATAGAGACAATTCAAAATCAAACAGAAAAGATCAACATTTCCAGAATAGGAAGAGGGGAAAAGAAATGTTTTCCTGGGTGTGAAACAATTGCATAAATAATGCAGTCTCAAAAAATTGTACAATAAAGACAGTGCAAGAATAGATCAATAACAGCTGAAGAATTTTGATCAGTTGCATAATAGTTATTTTAGAGACCCACAATAAGTTGACTCATGGACAAAAGAAAGCCTTCATACATAGCCAATCAACAAGATAACCCTAGGGAAGAAAGAGAAACAGACTTCCAGAATAAACTCATCAAGAAAATTGATGCCTACACACAAGCAAAAAATTATCAGCCATACTAGTAAGAAGGAAGATATGGCCCAGTCAAAGGAACAAATTAAAACTGCAGATTAGAAAAAGGATATGAAACAACTAATCATGGATATTCAAACAAATCTCCTAAATCATTCAAGGAGGTGAAATAAAATATGGCTAAAGAGATGAAGGGTATTAAGAAGAAACTGTGTGAATACAAAGAAGAATTTGAAAATATAAAAGGAAATATAACATAAAATGATGGAAATGAAGGACATAATAAAATATTTTAAAAACAAGCTAGAGGCATGGCACAGAAGATCTGAACAGGCAGAACAAAGAATCACTGAGCTAGAACACAGAACAGTTGAAATCTTACAGACAAAAGAACAGATAGAGACTAGAGTAGGAAAAATTGAGCAGTGTCTCAGGTATTTGAATGGCAGCACAGAAAGTGGACAAACATATGTGTCATGGGTGTCCCAGAAGGAGAAGACAAGGACAAGGGGACAGAAAGAATAAACAGGAAATAATGGTCAAAATTTTCCCAACTTTGAAGAAGGATGTAAATAAACGTGTTCAAGAAGCACAACTTACTCCAAGCAGAATAAATCCTCATAAACTTAAAATGAGACATGTACTCATCAGAACGTAAAATACCAAAGATAAGGAAGGAATCCTGAAAGCAGCAAGAGAAAAGAGATATATCATACACAAGGGAAATGCAATAACACTGATGCTGATTTCTCATCAGTTGATTTCTCATCAGCATTTCTAACCATGGAGGTGAGAAGGCAGTCGAATGAAATATTTAAGGCACTGAAAAAGAAAAACTGCCAGCTCCAAATTCTTTAACTCTCAAAACTGTCTTTCAAAAATGTGGGAGAGTTTAAAATATTCACATACAAACAGAAACAGAGAGAGATTGTCAATGAGAGACCTGCAATTCAAGAAACACCAATAGGAGCTCTGCAGGCTGAAATGAAAAGAGAGGAGAGAGGTTTGGAGCAGAGTGTGGGAATGAAGAATATCAAAAAGGGAAACTAAAAGGATAAAAGGAGAGATAAAAACAGGATATGAGATATAAAAACCAAAGGATAAAATGGTTGAGTTGAATGCCACATACACAGTTATATCATTGACTGTTAATGGATTAAACTTCCCAATCAAAAGACAGTGATTAGAAGAACAGATACAAAAATATGATCCATCTATGTGCTGTCTACAAGACACTCACCTTAGACTCGAAGACACAAATAGGTTGACAGTGAAAGGCTGGAAAAATATATTCCCTGAAAACAGTACCCCCAAAGGTGCTATGGTAGTTCTATTAATATTGGACAAGATAGACTTTAAAGGCAAAAATATTATGAGACAAAGAGAGACCCAATATATTTTAAAAAGGAATAATCCATCAAGAAGAAATAGCAATCATAAATATTTATGCACCTAACTAGGGTACCCCAAAATACATGAGTCAAACACTGGCAAAACTGAAGGATGAAACAGTTGACTCAACAATATTATTTAGAGACATCCATTAACTGCTCTCATCAATAGACAGAACATCTATACAACAAACAGATCAATATGGAAACAGAGAACTTGGACAACATGATAAATTAACTAGATCTTACAATCATACAGATAACATTGCACTGCAAAAGAGCAGGACATTTTCTTCTCAAAGTGCTCATAGATCATTCTCCTGGATAGACCACATGTTGGAGCACAAAACCTGTTTCAATAAATTTAACAAGATGGAAATTGTACAAAGCACTTTCTTTAATCCTAATGGAAAGAAGTCAGAAATCAGTAACAGGTAGATAAATGAAAATTCACAAATATGTGGAGTTTAAACAATACACTCAATCTGTAGGTCAAAGAAAAAATTGCAAGAGAAATCAGAACTTACTTGAGGCAAATAAAAGTGAGAACATTCCATAACAAACCTTATGGGATGTAGCACAGGCAGTGTTGTGAGGGAAATTTATTGTCCTAAATGCCTACATTAAAAAGGAGGAAAGAATTAAAATCAAAGACCTAATTGCACACCTGATGGAACAAGAAAAAGAAACATCAAAGTAATCCCAAAGCAGGCAGGAGGAAAGAGATAACAAAGATTAGAGCAGACATAAATGAAACTGAGAATAAAGTATGTAGAGAAAATAAACAAAACCAAAAGTTTGTTCTGTGAGAAGATCAATAAAATATGTGGAAACCATGCATCCTATAAGGGATTAGTGTCCAGTACACTTAACACAATCCTACAACTCAACAATAAAAAGACAAACAACTAAATTATAAAGTACAATCTCAATCAAAATTCCTACTGCTTTCTTTGAAGAAATAAAAAATCCAATTATCAAATTTATACAGAAAGATAAGGGCCCCCAATAGGTCAAACAATCTTGAAAAAGAAGAACAAAATTGGAGGACTCACAACTTCCTGATCTAAAAACTTACTACAAAATCCTAGTAATTGAAACATCATGGTAATGGCAAAGAAAGATATATAAACATTTGGATTTGAATTGAGAGTTCAAAAATCAATCCTGATACGTTTTTTGCTAACTAATTTTTGACAAGAATTCCAAGTCCACTCAATGGGGAAGAATATTCTCTTCAACAAATGATGCTGGGAAAACTAGATCCCCCTTTAGAGAGGTAGGAAGGTGGACCCCTACTTCACACTATGTTCAAAAATCAACTCAAAATGGATCAAGGACCTAAATATAAGAACCAGAACTATCAAACTTCTACATTAAACTGTAGGGAAGCATCTTCTGAACCTGGTGTTAGGCAATGCTTTCTTAGACTTTATGCCCAAAGCACAAGGAACAATGTGTTCACAATGTGATCTCATGAAAATTAAAACTTGTGCACCTCAAAAAGCTCTATCATTAAAGTAAAAAGATAAGCTATTCAATGGGAGAAAATATTTGGGAACCATATATCCAATGAAGATTCATATGCAGAATATATAAAGAAAAACAACATCTTAACAATAAAATGACAATCCATTTTTAATATGGGCAAAAGTCTTGAATATACATTTCTCCAAGGAAGATACAGAAATGGCCAAAAAAGCACATTTTGTTTTTTTACTAACTGTAAGGGAAATGCAAATCAAAACCATAATGAGAAACCATTTAACACCCCCTAGAATGACTATTATTGAACAAATAGAAAATCAAGTGTTGGAGAGGATGTGGAGAAATAAGAAAACTCATTATTGTTGGTGGCAATGAAAATCGTAGCACCACTATGGAAGACAGTTTGGCACTTTCTCAGGAAGTTAAGTATAGAATTACCACACAACCCAATAATCCAACTTCTAGTTATATACCTAAAATACTTGAAAGCATGTATCAAATAGATATTTGTACATAGCGTCAATATTGACAAAATATGAAAGCAACACAAGTGTCCATCAACAGACGAATGGAGAAATGAAGTATGGTATGTATATACAATGAAAAATTATTCAGCTGTAAAAAGGAATGAAGCGCTCATAAATGAAACAACATGGATGAACCTTGAAAACATCATTGTCTTGATTTTCTGGTTATTATTGCAATAACTCTAAATAATATTCATGTACACCATTAATATATTTGTAAAATTGTAAGTATTTAACTATGAAGAATTCAACTTTTTTAGAGTACTCCTATCCTCCAAATCTTCCCACTATTTGGTAGATACATTTTAATTTATAATTATTCTATTGATTATATTTATAAAGTTCTTTTTCCTAATTTATTGATTGCAGATAAGTAGACCAATTATATAAATATTAGATAATTATATAAATAATTAATAGCCTCATAATGCTACATGAAAAAGCTGTTACAATCATCCTCATTCTCCCCTTTTCCTCTCAACTTCAATCAGCATGAGCTTTCCTTTTATATCATCAGATTTATAACATAAATTATACATTTTAAATTTTAAAGCTTCCATCTTCATCTATAGGTTGGCTGTGAAAGTTATATTCATAGATATGTATGTTTATAATTTTGAATATTGTAATTTTATAAATATTATTCACTATAGAGTCAAGTAACATGACCAGATCCACAAAAAAAGTATATAGCATCTTAAAGGAAAATGGTTCAAGAACCCCAATCAAATGTACTTCTTTATTTTGCACTCCATTTAAGGCTCCAAATCATGCCACATATTAGTTTCCTTCATATTTGGATCATTACATTACATCCTTGTAGAGCTTTTTGCTTCTTCCTAGCATAAGTGCCACCATTTTTTTTTCCATTTTGGTTGTTGACATAAGAAATGCATGCCTTATTTACCTTATAAATAAGACCATCCAACACCTTAATTCATTCTATTCTAAGACTTAATTATCCATATTTTAAAAAAGCACAAAGTGAAAAAGTTTAAAAAAGGAAATAAACTTTCATATTATAATTATAGTGGAAAATGTCTGATTAAAACTTTGCTTTGAAAAATAAACTAAAATCATTATTTGATTTAATCTTATATTCAACAAACTTTATGCTTTAATTTAAACCTTGCATCAATTTCTTATAACAAACAATATAAAATAGTATAGATCTTTTCATAGCTAGGGTTGGGGAAGAATTTTTCCATGCAAATTATAAGTTAATATTCCACTATATTCTTCATTTTGCATTTAAATCTCACTGTGTGAAAATAAAAAAAATAAAGAAAATAAAAATAAATAAATAATAAGTAAATAAATAAAATAAAGGAAGTAATTTTGCAAATATATTTGAGGGCTTTATCATTTTTAAAAGCTGTCCCTTAATATTTGAAACCATCTGTCATCATATTTATCAGTTTTGCTCCTTCTTCAATTTTTAACTGATCTAACTCTACCAGATACTCATTTAGCAAAAGTTTTGTTGTGTGACTTTTATAGTTTACCAATAAAACTTCCATTAAGTATGTAATACAAATAATTTTGTAAGATTTACAAATTTACTTTATATTCAGTTTGAATTCTATTGACTTTAAAATTTTAATCAAATTTATATTTCTAGAAATATTTTCTTATTTTATTACTCTTTTTCTTATAGCAGCCTGTCTTATATTATGAATGAATATCTTTTAAATTATCTCCAAGGATATTCATTAGAATCATTTTTTAAAGGTGTTTTTTTCCAAATTATTCTCGGTTCTTCCACAATTAGTTTTTCTTCTATTTTATCCTTCTGTTTTTTTTTTTAATTCTAATGATCCTTGGTTTTCCATTCATACTTAAAATGAAGGACCAAGTGGATTATTACAGTTAGCTACTAAGCAATTCCTTTGCCATTATTGAAGTCTTCTCCCACAGACCACATTTCTGAAAGTAGGATCTAACTTCAAGCTAATGAGTTCTATTTCATTATGCATAGCAGAAATAGGAACACAGTCACTCTTTTCCTATGCCAAAATGAAGATGGCTCTTCTCTGGGATATCAGCTGCTGTACTAACAAAACTAATCCCTTATTTACAGACCATTCAATTTCTTTAGAGACTAGCTCTTGGCCTCGGCCTATGGATAAAAGCCAAATTATATGGGGATGGTGCCGATGCATGCAGCAATTCAATAGACCTTATCAGCTAAAATAAATAATATTTGGGGTGCAAGTATAGTTCAGTAGTAGAATTTTGCCTGTCTTGTGGGAGACCTGGGTTTGATTCCCAATCCATGTACTTTCTCAAAACAAACAAACAAGCAAAATGAACAAACAAAAATTCAATAAATGGTGCTGCAATAAGGGGATAGTCACATGTAAATATAATGAAATGTGACCCTGCCATAAAGCATACCAAAATTCATCAAGTTATATTATTTTGTAGCTTTTGTAAATCATATACATACAGTACATTTTACAAAATATTGATGAACATAATATATTTCTCATTTTAGATTGAAAATGAGTGGAAATGAAAACTTAAATTTGGGGGAGCATATACCAAATTGTGCAACCCTTGGGATGAGCACACAGAACCTGGAGACCACTGCTCTAAATTATCAATCATGTTGCTTTATATATCTGTTCTCATTCCAGTTCTGTGATGAAAGCAGCTTTCAACTCTTCTGCAGCATTCTGTACATGCCCTCAGCTGGGGCTCTCATCATAATATCATCTCATCCTTCTTCTACCTACGAGAAATTTGTCAAATATTTGATCTCCTGATGCCTCTCCCATTTTCAGTGAATTTACTGATTTATTATCTTACATACTTTGCTATTATTCAAGGGGCTTTGTAAAAAAGGGAGCATATATGTATGCCCTCTGTTATCTTGAACTAGAAACCCTATCAACTATTTTCATTTTCACTTCTCAGATTATAGAATCCCATTTGAATTGTTAACCTATAGGCATGCAGCAATTGTTCAAAGAAAAAACCATCTTATATCAATTAATAATGGCAACAGTCCCAAGAACATTAGTGTTAAATCCCTGAACACAAAACTGGTAGGCCAAGTTCCTAAAGTGATATTTTTGATACTAAACAGATTATAAATGCTGAATTCAAATAATAATAAGATAAACACTTGACATTAGGGTATTCTGCTCAACATAAATTAGGTTTATAATTTATATAAATATAAATTATAATGCTGCACTGAAAGTTTAAGATGTAATATTAGTTTGGTTTTAGTCTTCTCCCTCATATGCAGGTCATAATGACAAGTACAGGGCCAATTGGGCCAATAGTACTTTTAACAAAATATATTTGCTTTAGGCTTTTTGACATGGCTTCACACTGAGATAAACACAATTAGCAAGATCTATTTAAATTCTGGCTCTTTGGTACCTGTTTACTAATGGGATTTTAAGATTCCTTTATTTATTTTAATTTTTTTCAACCAGGACTGTCATTTTTTGTGTTTCTATTTTTAACACCCAAATACTATCTATTTGATCCATTTATCAAGGGCAAGATCAAATAATCAACTTTCCTGAGCTTTTTTTAATATAGTGGGACAATTACGGATGAATAATCTCTTTTGCAATAGGCTTTGAAGAAAAATGAATTCATAAATAAATTTAACATTTAAACAATCATGTATTTTTCTTTTATTTCAAATAGTAATACTATTTAATTTTTTACTCTGATTTTTAACCATGCCATTATTTATTATCTTTGAACCCACAGTATGTTGCACACTGTATTACTTAAAATAGAAATGACATGGGACAGTAGTAAAATCATTGGTTTTAAAGGCAGTTGAATCTCAGCTCTACCCCTTAAAATCTGGGTGATTTTGTGCAAGATTTAACCATTATGAGTTTCACTTTTCCTCATTTTTAAAATGGTAACAAAAATTATACCAGATTGCTGCATGCCTATATGCTAACCCCAGGATTGCTCTGGTGGTTAAATAACATATACAAAATAATATAAAGTGATACAGTTCCTGACACACTGTAGATATTCAATATATTTTAATTATTCTTTTTCTTCTTCCCTTAAGTGGCGTTTTAGTTTCCTGGGATGTTCAAGCCAATACCACAAAATGAGTCTGCTTAAATAATGGGAATTTATTTACTCATGGTTTAGATGCTGTGCCAGTTTGAAACTGTTCTGTACCCCAGAAAAGCCATGTTCTTTAATTCTCATTCAATATTGTTGAGTGGGATCCATTTGATAAAGTTATTTCCATGGAGATGTGACCCATTCAACTGTGGGTGGGATCTTTTGATTAGGTGTTCTCCATAGAGATGTGTCTCTACCCATTCAAGGTGGGGTTGCTTAATGCAATCCTTTAAGAGGGAACTATTTTGGAAAATGCTTCGGGGTTGACACAGGCAGAGACATTAGGAGATGAAGAAAGAAAATGGCCCTGGGGAAGCTGTTTGAAATGAGAAACTAAAGAACCCAGCAGATGCCAGTCACATACCTTCCCAGCTGACAGAGGTATTCCAGACTCATTAGCATTCCTTGAATCAAGGTATCTTTCCCTGGATGCCTTAGTTTGAATATTTATATACATTTAGGTCTTTAAAACTTGCAACTTAATAAGTTCTCTTTTTAAAGCCATTCCATTTCTATTATATTGCATTCTGGAAGCTTTAGCAAACTAAAACAGATGCTAAAAGAAATTCCAAATCCAAGTGTCATCAAAGCAATTTCTCCTTCCTGAAGACTGGCATTATGGGTCTTACTGCTCATGATCCTTGTCTTGCCTTTTCGGTTACATGACAATGAACTTGGTGGCCTCTCCTACCCTCTCCCTTCTGCATTGATATTCCATTGACATTCAGCTTCTGACTTCTCCCTCTGGCTTTTTCTCTGTTTGAATTTCATTCCACTTATAAAGGACTCTAGCAATAGGATTAAGACCAATCCTAATCAAGGTGGGCCACACCATAACTGAAGTAACCTCACCAAAAGGTCCTAATTATAATGGGCTCAGAAACACAGGAATGGTTTAGGTTTAAGAACTTGTTTTTCTGGAGGTACATACGGCTTTAAGTGCCGCAAGTGATATATTTATTCTTCCAGAGAAAATTTTCATATTATGCCATGTAGAGTTTCCAGGAATTCAGGTTAATGTTATACATATTATTTCTCATGTTAAGATTTGGATTCCTAGAGAATACCTGGAAAAATGTCTACAATCCCTCTCCTTGGGAGCCAGAGGAAAAAGAAATGTGATAATAAAATAGCCATCAAGTGAATATCCCATTTACATCTGATGCAAACATAATGGTTAAATTCTGAGATACTACAGAATAAGAAGTCAAATCGTCAGCAGGAGACAAGCAGACACATATTTTAAAATATGGATTCCTTGGTTCAATCCCAAATATATTGAAATAGTATTTTCAAGAATCAGACACCAACAAATGCATTATTAAAGATCCTCAGATGATTCTGATAATTAGGTTGGATAGAAACCACTGTTCGAATCTCTGTGCTCTAGCTGTCTATCAAATCAGATCACCATACAACTACATATTTAAACAATACTATTATATTTCCCCATAGAAATGCTTCCATAAATACCAAATCATATTGTCTCTCCTGTTATCATTGGTCACTAGGGAGAAGCATGTAAAGACTGTCCCTGTGCTTTTACTTTGTAAAATTATGCAAAACAATGTTTTATTGCTTAATACTTATTATAGGAAGTATTGCACTAATAATTTATCCCAAAAGCTAAGGGCTTAGACAGAGAATTTGTCTTATTTAATAATCAGTTTGCTTCTTTTAATTAGAGAATGAAAGTTAATTATTTTTCCTTTCCTTACTCAGACAGCCAGAAAGCTCAATACCTTTCCCCCACCTACATAGCAATCTCCATTTACTATTGGCTGTTGCCTACTTTCTCTTGCATTCTTTGTTTTATTGCATCTATGACACTTGTTAAAAGCCAACTAAAATGTTTTTTAGATGAAGATATCACGGAAATAAAAAACTGTAATTGTTTAGCAATTATATAACTATTAGCTCTAATAAAATGTAATAACAATGCCTTTGAACCACTTAAATCACTGAACAAATATTTATTGAGTTTATGTTCCAGGTAGTATATGACAGACAGAAGGTAATCTTTATAGAAATGATGTTCTGAGAAAGCTTAAAAATTTTTCTTAATGCTCATTTGTGCTATTAATCAAAATCATATTATAGAATATAACTAAACATTTTTGTGACAGTTTGAGATACTCAGTGCATTATATAAATAGTCATAACAATGGTAATAATGATTATGTTATCTACTAATCTGAAAGCAGGAGTGAGTGCTATCATATGCACAACAAAGATTTCTTAGTGAACGTTTTATTCTAGGCATTTATTTAATTGTATAAAATGATATAATTCCAATTCCTCCAAATAAATGATAGAATTACAGAAAATAACATATTTTTCCCAAGAAGGATTGGCAACATTTTTCTTTTCATCTGTACCATCCTCATTGATGTTTGAGAGTTATAATGGTAAAAGAGACATCAATCCAATGAGTCAGCATTCATATTCATTTGTTAAGTACTATCCTCTATCTATAATTCCACCATCACCTTTGATCTTTCCATACCTTTCCTTAGGGTTGTTTGGCCTATCGCAATTCTAATTTTCTGACATTGGAAGAGTCTGTCACCAACATGGGGTAGGGAGATGGAACCATCTGATGTCCTGAAGAGGCTGGGCTAGGTTTCAGGACTTATCTGCACCAGGGATCTATCTGTTGGTTTTAGGCTTCTGAAAAGTTACTCAAGTACCTGGAACCCTTGTGGAATCTTATATATTGCCCTAGGTGTTCTTTAGGATTGGCTGGAATGGTCCTGGTTTGGGGTTATGATAGGTAGCAAGGTCTACCTGAAGCTTGCATATGAGCAACCTCCAGCGTAGCCTCTCGACACTGAACTCTCTCTGCCACTGATACTTTATTAATTAAACTTCTTTTCCCCCTTTTGGTCAGGATGGAATTGCTGATCTCATGATGCCAGGTCTGGATTCATCCCTGGGAGTCATCTCCCGTGTTGCCAGGGAGAACTTTCACCCCTGGATGTCATGTCCCATGTAGTGGGGAGGACAATGATTTCACTTGCAGAGTTGGGCTCAGAGAGACAGGTCACATCTGAGCAAGAACAGAGGTCCTCCAGAAGTATCTCTTAGGTATGTGTATAGGTAGTCTAAGCTTCTCCACTATCTACATAAGCTTCACAAGAGTAAGCCTCATGATCGAGGGCATGGCTTATTGATTAGGATATCCCTAAAGTTTGGCACACTATCAGGGGATTCCCTGATGGTAAGGTTTATTAGTTCTATATTCTTTCCCCCCTCCCTCAGGTGACTTTACCAGTACAATAATCTATATTGGATTAAAGGACCTCTTTCTTATTCTGTGCTTCCTGTGTTTCAATTGTTCAAATGAGCTGTACAGATAGGTTGAATTAGATTATGCACTAGAGAAAATTTCAGTTCCAGATCAAATAAATATTTCTTCCATTGGTCTCAAAGAGTATGTGTGGTTCTAAAACATAGACACTGTCTTCCCTACCCCTATGTTATGAATTACTCTAACCTCAACCTGTCCAGCCTCATTCTTATCTCTAAATACCGGTTACATATATATAAAACAGCCTCTCAAAACCCAGAAATAATAATCACCACTCCGGACTTAATGTGTCTGCTGTAAAAGCTTACAATCTAGGCCCCTGTTTTCTTATAAGCATTTTCTAAAGGTGACCATACCATTGTTTTTTTCTTGTTCCTGGCTTATTTTGTCTCACCAAATGTCCCACATGTTCATTCACATTGTTACATGCCTCACCGAATTGTTCCTTTTTGTAGCAGCATAACTTTTGCTCATAAGTACACACCATCATTTGCCAAGCTACTTCTCCATCAGTGCATCCTTCAGCCACCTGCATTCATCAGGCCTCATGTTGAAGGCCCAAAGTCCACAGTCCTTCAACATTCTCAATTTTAAATAATTTCATTGTTCCCAAGAGACAGAAAACCAATAAACACACCCTCACCAAACAGGAAATCTAAACATCCTCTTAACTCTTGTCCATGACCCCATTACTTCTCTCTTCTGTTGCTGTGGTAGTGCTGATGGTTTCCTTTTGAACATATCTCATAGCATTCAATAGGAGTTTCCCCCTGTACCCTGAACTCAAACATTCTTTATTCAAGAATCATATATTTGAAGTAATTCTTATGAGAATTCTCATTCATATTTCTAGTGTGAATCAATGGGACCCATAGGTCTATACAACTCCTTTCAACCTTGTTCATCTTCAATATGGTAATATTATTTCTGGATCTGCTAGAGAATCACCTTCACACCTATCTATTCCCTTACATTGGAATTCAACCTTATCAGTTATTAGTTCACCCATATCTAGCTTCTACTATAATGTATAATCTTGTGCTTTGGGGCGCAATGACTTATATATGTCTGTTAGGTCTAATTCATTTATCAAATTATTTAACTTCTCTATTTCCTTGTTGATCTTCTGTCTGGTTGTTCTACCTATAGAGGAGAGTGGTATATTGAAGTCTCCTACTATTATTGGTGAAACATCACTCCCTTCAATTTTGCCAATGTCAGTCTCATGTAGTTTGGAGCTCCTTGATTGGGAGCATAAACATTTATGATTGTTATATCTTCTTGGTGAATTGACCCTTTAATTAGTATATAGTGTCCTTCTTTGTCACTTATGATGTCTTTACATTTAAAGTCTATTTTGTCTGATATTAGTATAGCTACTCCTGCTTTCTTTTGGTTAAAACTTGTGTGGAAAATCTTTTTCCAAACTTTCACTTTCAAACTATTTGTATCCTTGCATCTAAGATGAGTCTCTTGGAAGCAGCATATAGGTGGATTATCTTTCTTAATCCATTCTGTCAATCTATATCTTTTAATTGGTAAGTTTAAGTCTGTTAACATTCAAAGTTATTACTGAAGAGATGTTTCTTGAATCCACCATCTTATTATTTTTATCTTATTTGTCAGATCTGTATGTTCTTTTCCCTCTTTCTCTTTGCATTCTTTAAGTTACCCTTAGTTGTACTCTTCAATTCTGTGCCCTCATCCTGACCTCCCTCTCCTTTCTTTTTTTTTTTTCAGCCGGCAGAACTCCTTTTAGTATTTCTTGTAAGGTCAGTCTCTTGTTGACAAATTCTTTCAGGACTTCTTTGTGAAAACTTTAATCTCTCTCTCAAATTTGAAGGGCAATTTGGCTGGGTACGGAATTCTTGGCTGGAAGTCTTCCTTTTTCAGATTCTTGAATATATCAAACCACTGCCTTCTCGCCTCCAGGGGGCTAGTTGAGTAGTATGAACTCAGTCTTATTTGATTTCCCTTGTATGTAGTAGATAGTTTTTCTTTTGCCACTTTCAGGATTTTCTGCTTCTCTTCAACATTTGACAGACTGATTAGTATGTGTATTGGGGAAGGCCCGTTTGGATTTATTCTGTTTGGAGTTTTTTGGGCTTCTTTGACTTGTATATTTATGTCCTTTATGAGGGTTGGGAAATTTTCCCCCATTATATCCTCAACTACTCTTCCTAGCCCTTTATTCCTTTCTTCTCCTTCTGGGACACCAATGTTCTTATATTTGTACACTTTGTTTTGTGTATCACTTCCCTGAGTTCCCATTCATTTTTTTCCATCTTTTTTGCCATTTGCTGTTTTGAGTCTTCAAAGTCAATCATCCTGTCCTCTATATCACATACTCTTTCTTCTGTCTCTTCAAATCTGGTGTTGTGTGCCTGTTTTATGTTTTTTATTTGGTTACCAGAGTCCTTAATCTCTGTGATATCCACTATTTTTCTATTTATTCTTTCAAATTCCTCTTTATGCTCTTCTACTGTCCTCTTGATCCCCTTTATGTCATTTGCTATCCCACTTATTTTATTAAGTAGAGTTGTATGAACATCTTTGATTAGTTGTTCCAACATCTGTGTCTCCTCTGGTGTTTTAATTTGGTTATTAGGCAGGGCTATATCTGTCTGCATTGTGATATGCTTAGTGATCTTCTGCTGTCTTCTTCATGTGCAAATATCTTGATTGATTTACTTTGGGAGTTGATTTGTTTCAGTAGACTAAGGCCTTATGTTTTCAGGATGGTTGGACACCAGGGAGCAGGGCACAAGGTAGAGCACTCAGTGTGGTGATTTGTTTCAGGGCAAGTATGGGTGCAGAGTGGGGATATTATGCTGATGCTTGTGAACATGGGTGCCCAGAGGCCAGGGAGGATGTAACTGTGTGGGTGCACCAGTCTGGGGGGCATAACCCTGGTATGTGCTGGTCTAAGGCATGACGCCCTTTGTGCACATGCATAGAGTTTTCACAGCAGGTCAGCATTATGCCTTCGTGGATTGGTGGCAGCTGTGACCCAGCTGCACAGGCCTGCACTTTCTCAGAGCTGGGAAGGTAGGCTGAGGGCTGTGCGCATGCACAGTTCTAGGACTGCTATAAAGTGTAGTTCCCAGAGCTAAATGATGTGATTGGGGGCTATGTTAATGTGTGGTCCTGGGAGTTCCATAAACAGATGTGCTGAGCTCAGGGATGGAGGGGTGAGGCTGTGCAACAGTATGGGCAAGAGGCGGGGGTAGCCTAGGTATGGAGGTTAGTACCTTCAAAGTTTATGCGCTGGCAACAGCCTGCAGGGAACAGGGAGGAGGAGTAGTGCTTGGGAGGGTTGCAGGAGAGGTGGGTTGAGCTGCACCTGGGGTGGGGCTGTGGGGCAGGTATGTGCACTGGGGTCTGGTTGGGTGGGGGCGCCTGGAGTGCAGGGAATGGGAGCAGATGATGGGGTTCAGGTGTATGGGGTATGGGGTGAGTCACCGGTCACGGGGCTGAGCTGGTGAGGTTAGCATGCCCAAGGAACACAGCCTGGCTTACTTCCTAGTCCTGCATTCCAGTCTGTGCACTCCCGCAGTCTCTGTGCCTTCGCTCCAAGCTCTAGCTTTCTGCCTCTCAGTTCCTCGACCTCTGCAACCAGGGCTGCCACATGCGGTGCAGAAGAATCTCCCAGGTCAGCTGCACTGACAAATTGCCTCCTCAGTCACCCTCCTGTCCCTTCTCTAACTTTTCCGTGGAGCAGGGCTAATCTGAAGCTATTCTAGTTGGCCATCTTCCTGGAAATCTAGTATTAGCTTTTTTATGTTTCAGTCATTTTCCATATAGGCAAGCCTCTTATGGAAACATTTCCCTAATGGAATTTTCTGTAATTGAGAATTTGTGATATCAGAATCTTGTAGAAAATTCTAGTATGTATAATTGAGCCCTATTTTCTTTTGTTCTAAAAGCTTCCTTATTAACATGGTCATTATTTAAAAAAAACACACAGCTTTAAGACTTACTTAAAGGAATAACCTTTAGTATATTATGGTGCCATCAAATATGTAACCAAGAAATCTTTGGAAAACACAGGGGTAAATTCAAGAAGATATATTGGCATTTTCTATACTTTTGCAGGTGGAATCACAGGAAATCTTTTTAAAATTGCTCTATATCCAGACTCCTAAGTGCCCTGAGAAAGATGAACCCCCTTTCATTTGACAGCTTAGGCAAATGGATAGTGATCACACCACACTTCAAGAATTTCAATGCAATTCTACCATTCCCTGCTGATTCCCCCACCTCTCTCTCCATCTCTTTTCCTGTTTTAAATTCCTAGCTGCTAAAACAAATAATATATAATGGAATGACAATAACAGAAATTTATTGACTCATGGTTTCAAAAGCTAGGAGACTTGCTCCTTCCCAGGTTTGATATTTTCTGGCTGGCCTGCAATCTTTGGGGTTCCTTGGCTTTCCCATCACATGGCAATGCACATAGTGGCATCTACTTTCCTTTCTGGGTTCCATTAACTTTCAGCTTCTGGCTGCTTCCCAGGGCTTCTCTCTCCATCTGACTTGCACTTTGCTTATAAAGAATTCCATTAATCAGGATTTAATAAAGCACAACCTGATTTAGTTAGACAACACCTTAACTTAAGCAACAACTTGAAGGGATCTTGTTTACCAAAATGTGGACCAAATCCAAGAATATGTCCAAACTGAGGTACGCAAATCAATACAACATACTTCCTCTCCACTCCATGTTCTTTACCTTTCAATTCTTCCACTGCCATTTCTCCATTGTTACACCATCACTTTAGTTCAACCCCCTTTCTTTAACTTATTCTCTATGATGACCATCATATTCTTTAATTACATTCAATCAGAACTTAAAGATAAAGAGGTTCCCAACTCTAATTCTGAAAGCATTACAAACCGCAAGAAAGTGTTCTCAGGGACCTCAAAGTTTGCAGAAATGGTCCTGGATCTCTCCTGAATGTTGGACTTTTACTGTTTCTCTTCATTGTCACATTTAAATATTTATACCAGAAAATGTTTACCAAACACATAAAAAGCACAAAAGAAAAATTAATTATGCCCAGGGTGATTAGTTTCACCACAAATTTTACTATAGGGCAGCTATTTGATTTTAGTGTACATTTTCTTGGATCAGTCAGGTAGAGAGCTGTTTTTTTCTAGGGAATTTTTTGCATTTATTTTTGAATTGTAAATTTATCACCATATTTACATATAAAATTTCAACCTGGAGCTCGCAATTCTGCCACCAGAGTAATCTTTAGATGGCCAATTCAAAAAAGAGTACTTACATGTTCTAGGCATTTTAAACACATGCAAAAACTATATGCAGTAAATTATGTTAATTCATCAGAGCTTAGGTTAAAAATCAGTCTGTTTTTTATGTGACTGCAGTACACCCTCATAATTCCTGTGCAAGATAAAATATTACTACTGACATACAATCATAAAATTATACAAGTGTTCTTTACTTTCTGCAGAAAGTTGTGTTCTTGCTTATATGGGTGTGGCTAGCTATATGAATCCCTATTCTCTGCTACAATCTTCCAATAGCAACAGTTTGAGTACATTCACGGCACAATGGTAAAACCTATGGCCAAATCAATGGGGAAAAATCAGTCTTGTCAATTTAGTGCCATAGAACTTAAAGAGCGGGTTAGTTGAACTTTCCATTTTGATGTGATATGTTAATACTTTGTATAGACAGACTTAGATGTGGTACCAGACACATTTAAGATTGGTTTGTAATTTGTAATGATGGGAAGCATTTTAACTAAACCAACCAGTACTTTAATATTAAGGTAGAGAAAATTGTGCAATGTAAATCTTAATGGAGATACAGTAATTGTTTTGCTAAATTAAAAAAGAATTGTATGATATTTCATTATTTTCTTAAAAATGATATTGACGATACCAGCATTACCATGAGAAAGGCAGGAAATGCGACTTGTTCTTCCAAGAGAAGAGGTAATGCTGTATTTCAACCAAGCTATTCATACCTCCTGATGAAGTCTGAAAGCAGAAAATTAGTTTTTAAGGTAACCAATGTCTTTCTTTGTGACAACCAAACAGTTGCAGCCCATCAACCAGCCCTTGTTATCATCATATATAGACACTCCCAGCTAAGGGAATAAAATCACCAGAAGGAGTTGCAGTTTAAAAAATAAAATAAAATTCTCATGTGTGTCAAAATTCAGAGTCTATTCTTACTTCATGAATATATATGAAATTTTTGTATTTGATATGTAATAATTTTGTTATAATGTTTCATAAACTTCAGACCTTTTCTCATTGCTTCCTCACAGAAAGTTCTGTCTTATTATCTTCAGAAGATTAGTCTATTTTTATTGAACTGATAGGAAATAGGAAGAATATATGATAGTAAGATCTGTTCCATCTAGTAGGAATATGTTAAATATTTGTCAAAAATTTTATTCAGAATTTTCCCCAAATAATGAGGCCTATTAACCAAATGATTAGGGAAAAGACTATTTAAACTTTAACCCCCTAATATACAGATAGTGATCCAATGAATAAAGCTTATCTCAAGTTAAATAGAAAATTTTCTATTTAAGAAAGAAAAAAATCAAAGAAAAATAAGTATTGGGGTCATATTAATGCTGCTTTATATGTGTTTGTTTTGTTTAAAGAGTTTTCTCTTTTGAAGAAATAATCAGATTAGCTCATTTTAATCCCATCAATAACCTAAAGATATTTAAGCCTCTGAAACCAATGATATTTGCTAAATGAAAATATAATTTGCACCATTCAGTTAAATCTTGATTGGTTCCATGCATGATTAAAACAAAGGAACTATCTCTAATTACTTTAGACTGTTCCTAATGGGATTATCGTTAGAATGGAATCATCTTAATAATTAACTTCAAAAAAATCTATAGGGAAAATACCAAATAAGTTTTTTACATTTTCTTCTTTTATTGTTTTATTTTTAGTACATAGGTTGCTTTTATCATTGCTGTGAAATGATAGTTTACTCTCTTGTCTTATCATATGCTTTAGGTATGTAAACCAGACCCTCTGCCTGGTTTGTCTACTCCTTGAGGGCAAGGACTACATAAAACACTTCTGTTGTTTCTTCCAGTTCCATCATAGGTATTCTACCACCCTCAGAAATAAACATTTAATAAATATCACGGAACTGAATGGCAGTGAAATGAATACTTAGGAAATATTTTGTTATTCATATCATTAAAAGCAGTTTAAAATATATAAGATCAAAACACTACATAATTAATTCTGTCTGTAATTATATTATTTCTGTGTTATATGAATATCAACTAAAACTGAAATATTCCAAAATATTCATTCAGAAATTAATTTCTAATCTGTTCCTACAGCTGCTTTTTGAGACCTGATGATGAATAATAGAACAGCTTGATTTGTTTCAACTTCTTGTCCTTGTTTTTCTTGCTCACTATCTGACAGATGTTCTAATGAATAGTGAAAGTGCCAAAGAGTAAACATTAGCAGGAAAGGAAAAGTCATGGATAAACCATAGAAAAAGGGAGGGATAGATAATAAATAATCAATACCATTTGAATAGGTATTACGCGGTGATGAATTCTGTATTCTGTGGGGCTGGCCTTGTTCATTAGATCTCTGAAATAACTATATTCATGGAAAAGCTGACTAAACTTCAATCAAATAAAAGAATTAATAATGTAGGCTTTGTTAAAGGGAAATAATGGTTACTTTATAATGAACTATAGTAATACTGTCTATGATTCAGACTTTACTTTCATTGAAAAGATTTCAAAGATAGAAAACGATGAACATCTTGATTTGGATAACTATAAGAGATTTTCTGAAGTAATTTAATATATTACCCTTCAGGTAAATAAAATGCCAAAATCAATCTAAGAACATTAACCTTTTAGGCACCATAAGTATTAAAATCAGAGATATAATAGAATTTCAGTATACAGAACTCCATAAAAACCACTTTTGTCAAGATCACTTATTAACTCCATCTTAAACAAATGCAATGGACAATTTATTAGTTCTCATTTTCATAAGATCACTTAGGGATATATAATATGGTTGGATACACTCTTTGAAATACAGTATGCTTCTGAATTAATACCATTCAAAGGTTTTATATCATGCTTAAAGTAAAATCTAAAATCCTTAACATAACCTAAAAGGACCAATATGATCTGGCCCTTGCCTATCTCAAATAATTAATCTTGTGATACTTTGTCCCTCACTCAATACATGGCAGCCACCCTGGCCTTCTTTCATTTTTTTAGTACACAAATCAGGGCCTTTGAATATGCTATTAAATGTATTAATGCATGTAAAACATTTGGCACAGGATCTAATACATAAGGAGTTATAATAAATGATATTTATAATTTCATTATTTATTTATGTATGTATTTAATCTTCATAGAACCCTATGCAGTCAGCGTTGTTATGATTCCAATTTACAGACTAGGAGAACTGGTGCACAAAGAGGATAGGTTACTTATTTAAGATCACACAGATAAGTATGGAGTGGTGGGGCTGGAATATTAAACCAGCAAGTCTGCCCTCAGAGTCCATGCTCTTAATTAACCCCATGTCTATAAAGTAGTTATTATATTCAGTATTCTATGTAGACACAGGTAATAAGTAACAGAGCTGTAATCAATTGTGTCTGATTCTAAAACTTACGCTTTTTCAAGGGAAAGAAGATGATAAACAATATTTATTAGCTGGAAAATTCTATGCGGCCACCAAATTCTATTGGTCCACAAATGAGCTATGGGGAAGTTCAACAGCCTGTAACAGTAGTAAGTGAAGCTCTAAAGATAAATAAAGGACAAAGTGGTGGGATACACCTAAAGTAAACTAGACCTTGTTGAGCAGGCAGAAGGAATTACTCTTAAGACCCTCTGCACTACCTCTCACCCTCTTCCCATCATCAGTCTTAGAAAAGCTTGGAAGGTATGAAACTGGGAATGACCATTTGCCTTTGAAGCTACGATTAAGAAGTGGGTTGGCATGTTGCTAATTTGCTTATCTATGCTTCTATAATGATAAATTTGTCTTCAATGTGGGTTACTTAGGTCTAAACAGTTGGCTGATCATTTGGATGCCAGAAATAATATGACGTTTTCATTCTGGAGATTTATAGAGTACTTCTTCCACATCTCTTTTACCTTCCCTCATATGGTACTGAAAATACTGTGAATCTTATTTAAAAGTTGGAGAGTTAAATAGCTCATCCCTGCATTATCAGTGTATAAATACAAGCACACAAATACACCCACACACACCAGCAAGCCAAAATAATAAAGATCCCCCAATATTTGTGTCTGTTAAAGAACATTATAAATTTAAAAAATTACTGTGGTGGAAGGGGGTTGCTTGTAACGACTTTGTCATTTATCCTTGTAAAGTCACTGGAGGAATCCGAACAGAGAACTAACTTATCTGACTTACATTTTAACTGGATGACTCTGAATGCTTTTCAGAGAACTTTAGTTGGAAGCAGGGGAACCAGACAGGAAGCTATTCTCAATAATCCACATGCTGAATAAGGGAGGCTGGGACTAAGATGCTGGTAATGGAGGCAGTGAGAGTTGTTCGATTATGGATATATTTGTTTTATTTTTTTCATTTAGAGATAGTTAACCCGAAAGCATAATTGAAAGAACTATACAATGAATACACATGCACCACTCACTCAGATCCAGCAACTGTAACCTTTTATCATTTTGCTATCTTTCTTTCTTTCTATATGCACATGCACACATTCGTACACACACATACACACACTTCCTTTTTTGCTTAACCATCCAAATGCACAGTGTAAACATCATGACACTTCACCATGTCAGCATGACATTTCACCATGATGCTCCCAACAACAAACATCATCCCCTACAGAATAAAAGGTATATTACCACACCTAAGGAATAAACATTAATTTAAAAACATTATCCGACATACAGTTACTACTCAAATTATGCCAATGGTCCCAAAATACACATTTAAATTTATGCATATTTTTGTAATATACAAGCTTTCCATATAGATTTGACTCTAATGTCCCTTTGATCTCGTTCATGAAAAGTGCCTAGATATGCACTGAGACAGAACAATTGGTAATTTGCATCTCTTGCATCTCTTCCAGACTACATTCTGGACTGGAAGGAACCTTTACAGGAGTTGTTTTCTTTTGCCATATCTTGACAATCTCCAAAAATGTACACATTTCTGTAATAAGTAGAATGTGTATTAGCCTTCCAAGCTGACAATTTTGGAGGGGCAAATACTCATTTGTGTGTTTGAATTCTGGAGTGTTTTTTAAGAAAACTACTTCATTATTTTCTCTCTACCCATCCTAACCCCAGGTCCACAGGCTGTGTATAATTTCACAGGGCTTAATGGTTCTTTATAGTTACTAATTAGCCAAGAATTAATGGCTTAGTGGCTACCAGTAGCATTTCATTCACTGGCTACATCAGAAGAGTACTTGTCAGTCAGATATCTATTCTCAGAAGACAAGTACAGTCCCAGAATTGCTGCCAAGATCAACAAGTACTTCATAGATGCCACTGGCTTGCTGACTGGCTGCCTGCCTGCTTTTCCCTGGATTCCTTATTCACCAAAGAAATTTTAAAAAATGTATGAGCCAGAGCTAAACAAGCCAAATTCTAGCTATTCAAATGTGTGGAACTACTGAACATGTTTAATATTGCCACAGGTTTGCAGCTATGTATACTGCATCTTTTGTTTGTACCTTGTCGCCCAAAAGTAAAATTATGGCAATATTTTTTAAAATTTCTATTAGAGAAGTATAAATAAATATTCTAACTCAAAAAGAGTAATAAATGTTTCTTAAAATTATTTTGGTTTCTGTATACAAACCAATATGAAGAATTCAGAAACACAAACACACATATATGATAAAAGAAAAAATATACAAAGAAGAGGATAAATAATGAAAGCAAAGCAAAACATAATTCTCTTTACTAACTGGTATTCTACTCTTCTTAATTCCTTGAGCCAAAAACGTTCAGGTACTAAAGATTTTTACTTCTTTCTTTATTTTATGAAGTTGTAGTCATCATTTTTGGGATCAAAACTACTACACTGACTAAAAAGCACACAGCACAAGCCCTGTGTCCGTTAATCTGCTCTTCCTTCAGATCCCCAAGAACACTTCAATGTCATAACGTAGTTTTCAAGCCCTTCTCCATTCTGATCATCCTTGTCAAACATCCCTTCTAGAGGGTGGTGTCTGTGACTGAACTCTGAACTGCAAGTGATGTCCAACACATGCAGAGGACTGTGGATTAATGCCACCCTCCCTTCATCTGGAAACTACATATTTATCAGTACAAAGATGGCACTGACTTATCTTTATCAGTTTCATCATTAATTCCTATTTAGTCACTGTACTTCTTCCTCAAATACTTCAGATACCCCTCTTTGTTAAAGTATCTAGATTTGTTTCCATACTGCTTTCTTAAACTCATTTCATCATCACTATCTCATTCTATTCAAGAAATACTTGATGAAAGCCTACCACATACCTGTTTTAGTTTGCTAAAGCTGCCAGAATGCAACACAACAGAGATTGATCAGCTTTTAATAAGGAAATTTATTTAGTTACAAAATTATAGCTCTTCAGAGGAAAGGCAGCAAGCTTTCATTTGATTTTCTCTGTCACATAGGAAGGCATAAGGCAATGATGACTTTTAGCTTTCTCTCTTTGTTTCTGGGTTCCAACAGCTTTCCCTGGGGCAATTCCTGTCTATATCTACATGTCTGGGCTGAACTGCCAGTACTGAGATGAGGTATGCTGAGCTGCTGAGCAACCTTCCAACCTCTCTCTTTTAAGATCCAGCTAATTAAATTAAACCTTACTCACGGTGGAAGGCAATTGTAATCAGCCATTGATGGGTTTCACATACTAATGATTTAAATCCACAGCAACAGAACAATGGGGCATCATCACTTGGCCAAGTTGACACCTGAACCTAACTATGACAGTGGCAAACACTTTTTGAGGGTCTTGGGATATATTAGTGTCCATCATTGTTCTCTGGAAGCATCCTGCATATACTCATTTTCCAGAGCACTATAGCACAAAAGCTGAACAACACCCTCTCTCATGGAGACTAGAGATGATTAAAACTGTTGGTGGATATTTTATGATTGATAGTCAGCTTCCATTGACACCTGAACAATACAAATATTTTATTTGTTAGTAAGATGGACTTCCCGGTTACATCCCATTTTGTTGATAAAATATTATCAATAATTACATTTGTCGAAATTCTAACTATACAGTTAAAATGGATGTATACTATTGTATGCAATTATAGCTCAATAAAGTTGACGAAAATATTATTACCAATAAAGAACAGTGCCCTTTTTAGTGAAGAATAATGCATACTGGAACCCTACCTATGTTGAATAATTCAAGCTAAAGCTAATTTAAATTAGCAAGAAAGACTGGATTATAGCAATTTAAAGTGAAATATGTATATGTGTATATCCATATATATGCATATGTATGTGTGTGTGTGTGTGTGTGTGTGTGTGTAGCTATGTACGTACAGCTTTTAGGTATATGTTTAAACATTGCTTTTTTGAGGGGGGGTTTCATGGTCTGGGACTCAAACCTGGGTGTCCCACATGAAAGGCGGGCATTCTAACCACTGAACTACCCATGCACCCCTGAACATTACTTTTTAATTAAAAAGGCTTAAGTATAAACCCTGCAATATCTTAGTTCAAAGAACATATAAGACTCAACTATAAGTGACTTACTTATTGATTTGCAAATAAATGATGCATTGAAAACAATTTAATTTTTGAATAGGGTAAGTATTCTTCCTTCTGTTTTATTTACATTTTTAGTTTAATTTTCTCAAACAGTATTTTCAATATGAAAATACAATGACAAACTTTAGCTCAAACTTATCTAATAGTCACAGTGTAGTGTGGCAATTAAATGCTTCTGAAGGACCAAGAGTTCAACTGTGACTTCACCACCTATAAGCGTTTGGGTAATGCTTGGTGTGCCTCCATTGTCTTAATAATAAGATAATAATAGCACCTATATCACTGGGTCTTTAAGATAGCTAAACACTTAGGACAATGACACATATATAGTACATGCTCAATAAATATTAACTATTACTTGCAGTTTCTCAATTATTTGGGACTAAATTAATGACCAATTAGCTTAATTTTAGGTCTACCAGAGATTGGAGACTGGATGTATTTTCAAAATCTTTTGGTGCAATAACTTTATAATTTGCTTTAGATACATTCTCAGTCCAAGTAATGATGAAAAATGTAAAGGCTTCTTACTTTTTTCTACCATTTTTCTCTCTGTGTTTTCTTCAATATGGGACATACTGGTTGGGAATTAAGACTATGCTACTCTTAGTCACTTGTATAATATGTATAAGAACTTTGACAAAATATCTAAATTTTGCTGGCAACCATGTGAAAATTTTCACTGGCAGACAAACTGCACCCAGTTCTTCATCTGCTCTACTAAAATATTACTAAAAAGCAATCTAGTTAATACTTTTGGCCTTTGATGAGAATTAAGGTACTGGGCAAGCTTCTTTGATAGGTTAATTAAACCCCACTGGTCTATTTTGAAGTCAGTTTCTGAAAGTTAATTTATCCACCATATTTCAGTTATTCAGTTTAAAATTAGTACAATTCACATCAAAACACCAAAAATTTATAATTCAGAATATATTTCTAGTTCAGGGATTGGACATTTCAATACTTATATTCACAACCATAGACTCCCAGAATGCTAGCTGGAAGCAACTTTAGAGGCCATCTAGCTTTTATATATTTTGGAACATTGAGCTCTACAGAGGGCAAGTGTTCATTATAAGACACACTTACAATTAAGAGCAAAGTCTAGAGAAAAAGATCTGTCTCTTAAATTTTAAATTTCTTTTTAAATTTCTTCCTTTCTAAGCCCTTGATTAGAAGGTTTCCCAGAAAATACATGCGTGTGCCTGTTTGTCTCTTTTGTCTTCATAATAATTCTGAAGGCTTTTCCAGGGCTTGTGACCCTATCTAGTGGTTACTAGTACATAGAGCTCAAGATCAGTTCATTCCTAATGCATCGAGATCAGTACTAGATCCTTCAGTCCCAGGCTTGACCTTTTTTTAATTAAATCGCCAACGGAGTTAAGATATAAAAACGGAGATAGCTACTGAACACTACAGAAGCACTGAAGCCTAACTATAAATCCAAATTTTCTGAATGTGGGCCCACAAATGCACATGATCCCAGATTGCAAGCACTAAGATTCTTACATGGAACATATCAGAAAACGTTTTTGGCCCTTACATAGAACATACTTCTTTTATTTTAGACACAATTATAATGTATTTTGCATGGCATTCATCAGTCACCAAATTACAAGCAACAAATTTGGAGGGAATGGAGAGGCTACCAGAGCCAGTAATATGAATGCAAGGATAATGAATGGCATTCAGTAATTTGATAGGAAAGGTGATTAAAAAAGCTAAAATAGCAAATCAAATGAATTGTTTTAAAAAGTCCAGCCCATTTAATATAGGGCAGCTCTAACAAACATCTGACATACTTCAATATGCCCCATAACATACTATAACAATTGATACTAAAGCAAATGATTCTGAGCCATTAGAGAAATACTGAATTATGTGCATTATGTACTCTGTAAAGCAGGCAAAAGAGCATGAAGTACATTTTAGGAAGACTCCTGCCCCAAATGGTTAAAAAAATGTTTTAAAACTGAAAGGAAATAGCAACAACAACAAAAAAAAACTGAAAAGTTGTTTTAGTTACTATAAAATTCACCTGGGTAAAACATGGATAAATTGTGTGTTACTGTATACACACACACAAACACATGCACATATATAGTGAGACAGAGATGATGTATACAATTTGTCACTATCTTACTATTTTTAAATGATCCTGCAAAAGAAGTGCACATAAACACCAGAAGAAAGCCATTGATTGTGCATCTTAGTCCAGCTTATTTGATTCACAGGCCAAGTAATTATGAATCTCAGCTCAAAAAAAGCAAAATTGAAATTGAATTCCAGTTGGATTTAGTCTATGTAACTACAACAGAATTAAATGTGTGCTTGCTTAAATCCAACACTCCAGGTTTTGTAAATGACAGTAAACCAAAAGGTAAAATACTTTGTACTTACAAATGTTTCTTCATGAATTCTAAGTGAAATATGATTCTCACAGCTTGCATATGGACAAAAACTATTGTGAAGAAGGATTTTAGATCCAGTACAGCATTTTAGTAAGAGAGGCTGATTCATGCCAAATGGTTCTGTCAGATATGTTGTGTTGCTTACAGTGAAGATGTATAGAGACAAGTAATTTCGATATAGTTTGAGAATGTGGTTATAAAGTGTATGATCATGGTTTCCTCCACATTCAAACAAACAAATCCAGTCAATCCTGCCTCCACAATTTATCTGAGATCTGACCCTATATCCATTACCTTTAGTTTAAGGGCCTCATTATTTTCATTCGGAACTTTGTAACAGCCTCCTGACTCCTCCATTTAATCAATCCTACATGCTGCTAACAAATTAATTTTCTTAAAGCACAGTTATAATAAAATCATTCTTGTACCTCAAAGCATTCACTTCTTCTCTATTGCCTACTAAATAAATCTAAGTGTCTTATTTTGGTGTCCAAGAAAGTGGGCAACCTAGCCCTAAACTACCTTTGCATTCTTACCTACCATGGTTTTCTTTGTCGCCTCAGCAAAATTTTTTGCATCTCACTGTTTCTTATCTTCATGTCTTCACTCTTGTTGCTCTTTCTGCTTCAAATAACTTCCCTGCCCCTTACTTAGCTAATATTTCCTGTTCTTTTAAAAGTAAGTTCAGTCGCCATGCCTCAGAATCGCTCTCTGACATTTTCAAACTGTTATCATGTGTCCTACTTCTTTGATTACATTAATACAAGCCTCAATGTTTGGACTTATATTTAATTATAGCATTTTCTGTTACTGGGTCTGTTTCTTCTATTAGAAAATTAATTCCCTGTGGCGGGGAGTTGTGTAGTATTTACCTCTGTATCCTTAATATCGGTGCTCATTATTTATTAATTGAATTGATGAATGAATGCAGATGCTTCCTAAATCTATTTATAGAGCCTAGAATTCTCTGGACACTGGTTTTACCTTCCCATATATCTGCAGAACTGTCCCTTGTTAACACTACAGATTTAAAATAAGTTTTCCTCCTATCTTCTCCTTTACAAAACCTATTCATTCATTCTATTTCATTTCCCATTACTGTTAAAGGTGCCATCATCCACCGATTCCCAAGTTCAGCATTTCAGTAGCATGTAGTCAGTTGTGATAAAATTAGAAAAAGCATTTTTCACCTGTTTGACCATCTTCATTTCTGTTGTTTTGCCCTTAACATCTCTCAAATATATCATCACAATACCTTCTTAACTTTAACCATCCTCAAATCCATTATTCATGTATCTGCCAGACTAATCTTCTAAAGAAAATTCCCAAGATATCACTCCCCTGCCCCCAAATTTTTAGTGAGTCTTACTGCCTATGGAAATAAATTCTGTTTTCGTAGGCTCTATTTCAGGCTCTCCAATGTCTTATGACTACCTATAGTTCAAACCTTTCTGCCACTACCTCAGTCCAAATACTGTGTAATTCAGCTAAATAAAGCTACTCCCTGGTTTCCAAATCTGTCCAGCACTTTCTCCTTTTAGACTTCCTCATGCATTTTTTTCCAAAAACATTTTTTTAAAAATCTCTAATTGCCCAAATCCTTTAAAGAACTGCAAGAATGATATATCTTCCACAAAACCTCCCTTTATCCTCACAGTTGGAAGCAAACTTTCTTGTTCTGAACTGTTATAGCTTTTTTGCTTGCTTTGTTTCTAATGATACTAATCATATTCTATCTTCTCTCATGGTAATGGTATCATCTCCCTAACCAGACTATAAACCCCTTGAAGACAAAATTCATGACTGATTCACCTTTTAATTTTACACAGCACTTAGAATGTCTTATATATTTTGTGTGATCAATAAATATTTGTTGAAATAAAGGATGTGAATGTGTTTATCAAAATTTAAATTACTATTCGCTTAGTAAGATAGTGTGTTCGAGACAACAGATGTAAACATAGGAGAATTGCAATCATTTTGGCAATATTTGTAATACATGCTCTCATCAACCTATGACAGAATAAATGCAACAGAATAGCAAGCTATTATTGACAAAATTCAATTGATGAAGGTGGGATATTATAAATGCCATTAGTATATGCTTTATCTGCATTAAGGTCTACCAAGCAATTAAGCTGTTTGAAATCAATGGGGCAGAGGGAAATAATGAAGACTTCAGAAGTTTATATCATATATGATATTTCATTGTTTACATTTACTACCAAATAGTAAAAGGTGACACATAAGAGCAGCAAGTGCATTGCTTTTATAGAGTTTATTACAGTATATAGTATGTATCTAATGTATATGTACCTATTTCAATACCTGCGAAATAGAAAAACATGGCCTTTGCAAAGTAAACTCCTATGCCTTAGAACAGATCACCCAAAGCAATTAGAAAATTATAAAGTGTGCTAATGCACCATTTGAGTAGTTAATCATCATTTTATGGGTTTTCTTAGTTCTTACTTTCACAGTTGATCCCCCCGAGATTTGAACTATGCAAGGTCAACATTTTTATATCAGTCTCCAGCAAAACTTGGCCAAAAGTTGCTCAATAACTGTTAATTGGCCAAATGAATGGTGAAATGGTCTCTTAGAATCAAATAACTATCAATATGTTTTCTGTATTGCTATTTTCAAAATGAGCTCCAGTCAAATGTCTGGTATAATCTATGACTTACTAGAAGATTGTTCTCGTGATTTTCTTTAATGGGACATTTGTGATTAGAGTCTTTGCAACTCTCAAGAGAAATGACATTTCTTTCTAAGGTTTCAGTTGTGTGGCAGCTTGAATTTTTAATATTATGTCTTGGCTTTGCTGGGTCATAATGAAATACTGAAATACATTTTTACTATTTCTAGGATTGCATTAAACAATAGACATACTGGAACGTCATAAGGAAACAAGAGTATTAATGTTGACATAATATTGCTAAGGTTTGTAAAAGGAAAATTGCTATAGAATTCTTATTAATTCCTTGATATTTGGAACTTTGGAAAGGTCAGAATAACATTGTATAACTTTTGTATTGAATGGTTAGTGAATTTAGATTTCAGAATTAGGTCTAAGGGAATCTAACAGGAAAAAAATAATGAAGCCTTCTTAACATAATCTAGATCAACACATTGTCTTCTGGGAAATGCATTTAATTAATGATTTAATTTCTTATTTTTCCACAGGATTTGAGGTTCCAATTAAAACAGTGTTTGGGCCATTGCATTACTGCCTGCTAGTGCTTAATCTTTACCAGAAACCTCATCACTTATTTTAAAACAAAAGAACAAGGTAAGGAAAAAAGTAGTGAAATGCAGCATAACATATATTTCAAAGTAAAGGAAAGTAGCTTCTTAAAAACAATCTAGGATCAGTGACATTCAGAAATTGTTTGCTGAACATTAAATGTGCTCATGTGTGTTATCTCAATTCCAAGGACTCAACATCTTCCACTATTGAAATGAACACACTGACTTATAATTTTATTTTCTCTTTGCTGTTGTGGTAACCTAAGGTGATAATTATTGACATCACTGATATACCACAAATGGTAACATGTATTACACAATGAATCTTCTACTTTATCTAATAGAGATTCAATGATGCTCTGGTACTAAAATGATGACTATAACATTCTTTTATTTTTTTTAAATTTGCATATGGGCAGGAGGCACCAGGGATCGAACTCCAGACCTCCAGCACGGCAGGTCGGAGCTCTGCCTGCTGAGCCACGGCAGCCGCCCGACTATAACATTCTTAAATGTTATTTTTAAAGCACAATTCTAGTGTTTTTCTCATAACACACTGTGTGAAAATTTGCTTATATCATAAGGTCATACTTAGCAGCTTTCTGCCCAGTCCATCATGCTGTCCTTTAATTCTCACATTGCTAATTCATCAGTTTTTAAATACTTAGTCTGACAGTTTTTTGGAGTGTTGTGTCACACTAAGAACGTTGCCTATATCAGATCAATGATGTAACCATTGGTGTCATTTAAAGATGGAATAGCAGTCCCCAAATTCAAGTCTGAGGGAACATGCAGACATTCAAAGAAAGTTAAAAAGGATCCATGTTCCTCCTCTGTAGTCTCTAGTAATGGGATTTTTTCATTAAATAAAAACTTGAAGAAATAATTATTTGCTTCCAAAGAGAGATTTACTTGCAAATTAATTTATATGAAATGCTTATAATCAACCAACTGAGACTGATATTTAAAGATGGAAAATATTTTATTATTTTACTAACCCTGGATTGTCAAAGTATAAACAAATAAGGCTTTGTCTGTAGCAAGATATAATGTTGAGTCTGTTAGCCTTAGTCATAGTGAACTATACTTTTGAGTCTCTATAAAGTACATCATGTTTGAAAAGATACAGGAACTATATTTTATTCATCTCTGTACCTCAATCCTCCCTTTAGTGTCTATTAAAGTGCCTGTTGAATGATGGAAGTTACATTTGCTGAATGATGGATGTGAGGGATGGAAAGAACAAGGTAGAGAAGAGTTATGCTTTGCAGCAGTCAAGGAATTGGTCCACTGCCATGTGTAAATATGGCTTAATGCATATTGGTGGATGCTAAGGATTTCAATAAAATGTTTCAACTTTGGATTGTTTTTCTTATGCCAGACTCCACTTAAAAAGTTGTTAATGAGCTATGCCTATGTTCCTCATTAATATATCAGCAGTCTCTTTAGTGTATATAATTTTTATCAAGTCCCAGATCATAGCTGCAGAGAGCACCAACGGGAAAGGTTTAACAGTCAGCATACTATGATAATTTACATGTGAATTAAATTTTATTTTATTTTAAAAAGTTCATTTATGTATACGATTCACCTGTCAGTTCATTATAACAATTTAGTTTTTGTATCATAAGAGTAAATCCATCTTCATGAGCTAGAACTTACTGTTAGAAACATTATCAATGCTTAGATATTTATTAGATATAATGGTAGCCAGTTAAGTGCTGTGTCTTTGTATATCATCTAGTCTTATAATCTCAAATAACAGTTTTTCTCACTAGTTATCATAGTTTTCTGTAAGGGAAAACTAAGTAAGATGGGACTGCACTGTCTATAGGATGTCGTAAAGGAATATCATGAAGCTCTGCCTGTATTGAATTACCATTTAAGTTCAGTTTATCAAATGTATATTGATTACTTATTCTATAATATGACTCAGTTTGAATAAAAATGAATAAAACATGGTCCCTATCTTCGTGAATAATATAATTATTGAGGCAGCCAATTCACACATCATTTTAAAATGATCTGTTGAATATTCTAAAAGAGATATGTGCAGAATGGTATCAGAACACTGAATAGGGGAATTGAGCCAGCCTGGAGAGGTTAGGTCATTGAAGAGGGGAGTGCAAAGTTCAGTAGAAGATAGTCAGGTAAAAAATACATAGGCCTGTGTGGAGCAGCAGGGATAAGGGTGTAAAGGCAATGAACATGGGATGCTTCCAGAAGAAGAAAAGGAAAAGCTTCCTCAGTAAGATAAAGGTTGATATGTCAAATAATGAATTGGGACAGAATGTTTTCTAAATAAAAAGAACAACATTCAGAGCTTGAAAACTTGCTTGATGTACATTTATACGGCATCTATCAAAATAAATTTGAGTCATTAGTCCTTTCTCCCCAGTTTCTACACTGTAAATAGTTAATGCATTGACATCTACTACTTTGAACTCTTAGTAAAGTCATAGAAATATAAAATTGCAAAACTCAAAGAAAATTTTATATTATCTCCCTCAAACACTCATTTTCCAGATGAAGACAGTAAAACATATTTAAGATTAAGGTGCCTGCTATTTGCAGAACCTTTCCAAAATTTGAAACCCCCTAAATCAATTGAAAAACTTGCTAGTATTGCACCCCTTATTCCAGTGTATCGCCATTAGAAGCAGTATAGCATAATGGTAAACAGTGTTGCTTTAGAGTAGAATTACATATGTTTTCACAATTTAAAGCCCAGTGACTTTAGTCAGGTGATGTAATCTCTGTTCTTCAGATTCCTCATCCATAAAATGCAGGATAATGTAACGTGCTTAAATCAGTGCTTAGCACTTAGTAAGCTTTCCTTAAATATCCTATTATTATCTGTCTTTAGACACTCACGTATTAACATCCGTGCATTGATAATGGTGTGGGCACTCTCAAAATTGATTTGACTATTCAAATCAATTTTTAAAATATGGTGTAATGACTACAATATCACCAGTCTCACCAAAACCTGTTGTAATCTATAACATTTTAGAACTGGCATGCACATAGGGTCCAAATTATATGATTTCTTAATCCTCATAATTAATGGAAAATATTAAAATTTTGCAAGTTAATTAGTATGAACTTCTAGATAAGGGATATTGGAGTAGATATTTGAAATGTGAAAAACATTCCTACTCTAAGCAAAATTGTCGAAGAGTCTACGTTTCTTGTATAAGGATATAGGAATGGCTATGCAACTTTGCATCAGAAGCCAATCTTACATTCCAGCACCTCTACTATTCAAGCAAAACAGTAGATTAAAGTTAAAAGTGAAGTGATATGAATCTTGTACTCTTGAAAGAAAAGTATCAGTATTGCCCTGTGTGTCACATGGATCATGGCCTATGGTCATTTGACAAATTAAACTAAAGACATTTTTTTTTGGAAGTTTAGCTCTGATATAAATTTCCTATGCAGTGGATTTTCTATTTTTACTGGAAGGCTTTTGGACATTAGATAGCTACATATGACATATGATACCTCAATGCCTCCAAAGTCATTATATTCACTGCTAATGAATTGAAACCCTTAGATCTGTAATGTAGTTCATAAATCAACGCAACATTTTATGCACATTTATGTGATCCATAGCTATGCTCATAAACATTACCTAAACAGCACTATTGTCATCTTGGGATAAAATGTGAATTTGCTTTGCAATTTAACTTACAAGGATTTTTTTTCTTTGTAAATGTATTATCTTTGGAGAGGAAGTAATAAATTTTTAAGATGCAAACAATGTGATTTTTTAAATAGAGGCTGATAGTATATCCTTGATAAGTAAAACTGTTACACAAAATGCCCAGTGAGTCAATGGTCACATTTCAAAAATCAAAGGTTACTGGGTTTCCTTAGCATAAAAATTTTTGACAAAATAATGACTATAATAATATTCTTATTGTTCCTGTATTGCAATGTGAATTTCTGCAAACCTATTAACAGAAAATGTTTTCTATTTAAAAAAAATAATCAAGTGGTAATAATGTTCAAAATCATAAGCTTTATATTATATTATTTAGGAATCTGAATTTGTCAGCTTGTCTCTTCTCCTGTTTGTGGATGAAAAAATATACAGCAAACCAGCTAATAGAAGGAACCAGTTTTACAAATCCAATTTCAAGTACTAGCCGGACTTCTGTGAAGTATATTTTTTCCCACACTATTCTGTATAAAATAAAAATGTCCATGCATTACACAATCTAAATTATGGCCTGATTATTTTATGCCATAGTGACTTACCAAGAAAGTGAAGTAGATTGTAAGATTTAGAAAATTCTTCATCATCTGAGATTGAAGCAAGACGTCTTGTTCCTAAGATTAAATTAATAAAAAATCAACAAAACTCAAAAACTCCATTAGTACTTCCTTTCTCATGCATTTTTATTAAGGTTTTACTATGTTCAGTTGGCTTAAAGTGTGGTAAGTGTGCATTTTCATATCAGAAGCCATGCTAAACCTTATCCTCACAGTGACTGATTATCTTAAAAGCATCAGACATAGGTCATGTGTATGTGAGAGAGAGAGAGAGAGAACACTCACCCTAACTTTTATTAAAGACAGAATTCAAGTAGTTGAGGTATCCGAAAATTCACAGACATATATGGCAACTCTTCATTCTAAGACTAATGCCAAGATACAAGTTAATGAGGCTGTTAAATTTTAATTTGGGCTTAGATTTGGAAAAAGATTCTCTAATATTTTTCTAAACAATGAATACATTGACCTATTAATGGTATAGTTTCTTTCAAGCATATTAAATTCCTTAAATATGAAATAACTTTTGACAGCCAACCTTTATTGTGACTTGAAATAATTTAAATAAAAGTTAATTTTTTAGAAGTGTGAGTCTGTTTGCTTTTTTGATCATGTATTTTGATTCCACTTAAAAACTCTTCTTTTAGCCTCATTTATTATTATTATTAATGTTGTTTTTGCTGTTGTGATTATGGCTAAAGATTTGGCTAAAGATTCTTCTGCAGCAACTAATCAAAGGAAAAAACATTAATTTTGTTTTATTGGTAAACTAAAGTTATATCTGCATTCAAAATTGTGTTATAGAAACATTCTTTTACTTTTGAAAGAAAAGTTTTTGTTTGTACCATCAACTATGAGTCATTTGATTATGCAGAAAATAAAATGTATTTCTGTCCCTTACCTACCGATTTTCAGTAAAGCCTCTTCAGTAAGATGGAAAAATAATAAAGAAAAAAATTCAAGCCCCCAAATATCTTCTCTCTTTCAGCAAGTAAATATGGCCATCTTTCAGCACTATTATCCATTTTGGATGTATACCACCAAGACAGTAATTTTTGAAAAGTAATTGGTCAGATTTTATGATTACCATTTCTTGGACCATTTGATTTCCAAAGCATACGGCAAAGACATGGAAATATCATCACACATTTTTTCCCACTGCCTTTCTAGTTTTCAGGCTTATTTTTGAATCCCGTTTTTCTTTACACCAGATGTGCTTGACAGCAAAATATGTTACAAGGATTGTTATACACACAGTAGTGTGTTTAAAAAAATTACTCACTTTGCTCATGAGCCATTTTATTGTTCGTTGTGCAAAGTAACAAGCCATTCTGTCATGGATGAAAGATCTTGATTCTAGTGTTTACAGTGCACAACTCCTTCAAGGCTGAAAGCTTCCAATGATTTCAATGTTTGTGTCACTCATATCCCATGTCACATATAGAGTCATTACAACAGATAAAGTTTTATTCTTCAATCATTAGTTGCAATAGTTTCCTCATTAAATGTCACTATTATCCACAGTGTTCCACCTCCTCATGACCTCCACTACTACCATTTACCCAGCTTCCGTCAAAAAATGTGTTACTTGGCAATAAAGCATTATTTCAGATTTTTGTAAGGACTATGGTTCTCTGTCAGCAATAAATGCAAAATAATATGCAAAACTAAGGTCTTTTGGTTTGACAATTACTTGTAAATAATACTTTTATTTTTAACAAATCATTGAAGTTTAAAGATATTACACATGACAATTCTCAATGGGTTATACCTTAGGATAAAAACCTTACAATTATTGTTAAGGATTCAGTCTTGGGGAGTTCTCATTATGAATGAATGAGCCAGTTTCTTCCAATGATACATCTATTTCCTGGGAGTAAACGTCTATCGACACTTTGGAAGTACTACAATTCTACTTAATAACATGTTAATACAGTAGTTTAATGGCAGGAGAAAATCTGATCCAACGCTTTTCTTAACCAAAGAAATAGATTGAATAATGAAAAATCATTATCGACAATGGGAAACACCTTGATGTTTTGCAGTTACTGTGTTTCATTTAATCCAGTATCTCATTATGTGTCATCACCTTTGTAATTATCATAGTAAAGTGCACTAATTTGAGTTGCTTTTGCTCTCATTTTGGGAACCAGGGAATGAAAAAGTACATTCTTATTTTCAAACTCATATATCATGTCTTCAGTAGAGATTGGAATAACAATGTGTTATTGTAGATGATATGTGATCCCAGAACTTATAATTTTTCCCTAGAAAAATGTCTAAGCATTCTTGTCAGCACTCAAACTCCATTTATTAGGTAAATACATTAAAGTTAAGCATGCCTTAGCAATATTCACCAAAAAACCCCTACAAAATATTCAAAGAATATAGATTTGAGAAATACTTTTGTGTATGTCTTCTATCCTGTATTTATGCCACAATACACTTTCATATCTGTTATTTAGTTATCTGAGATGAGTATTATTAGCCATATTTTATATGTGAGGGAAAAGGCTCAGAGAGGTTTAATCATTTACCTCAGATTGCACAGGTTGTACCTTTTGGACACTTGCATTCAAGCAAATATCGGTCTGTTCTCCACGGCTTAGCTCCTTCTGAAGCCATAAAATCTATCAAGAAAAGAGTTATTTTTGTTATTAAAAACCTCCTCAGTTAGATACTGTTAAAGAGTTATTTCAGTAATATAAGCTTCCTCAGATAGGCACTGTTTGCATATTTCACATGTAAATGTTTTTTCTTAAATATATAGTTAAACTTTAAATTGGATTCCTCTGATACTTAAGAATTCAAGATAAGAGATATCTTACAGAACTTGAAGTTTATAAGAAAGGACTTGATGATAACCTTGAAGTGCATTAATTCATTTATTCTACATTTCAAAATAAATGCAGAATAAACATATTCTGAGGATCTACTTTGTGTCAAACATTCCTAGGGTCTGAGGACAAAGAGGTGCATAAATCATAGTTCACTCATAGTTTATTCATAGTTTATTAAAAAAAATCATAGTTTATTCATTTGTTCACTCATTCATGTATTCAAGAAATATTTATTGAGCATCTAATAAGATGGGCACACACTAAAGGAAATTAATATCTACTGACATAGCTTGATCACTCATGAGGTATTAGATGGGACTTAAAATCAGCAAAATGCTCTAATCACTGTAGCTATTCATTTGTAAAGTTCCATGTCAACTTAAAAACGTTTGCTAACAGAGTAACTTTCAAATTCATCCAAAGAACAGCATTCTTTTCACTCATTCATGCTGCATAACACATGTATGATGGGAATCAACATCTGCCCCAGTTTTGCTTAGTGGCACAGTGTTGTCAAGACTATTAATTACCAAGTTCAAAATGCTTTGGGATGGTTGAACTTCAATGGGACATGTGAGACCAATTTACACACTTTAGAAAATATAATTGAATATTACAATAATATATGTATCTGGCAGTTTTAACTTGTCCCAGTAATCTCTGTGCATCTTGTGAAGCAAACAAAATACCCCGTGAAATTGCCTGTCTTCATCTCTTGACTTCTGCAAATCAATGCACCTAGAGTACAAAGTGGGTGCAATGAACCTACAATGAAATTACAAGGCTAAAAAAGACAAGTGTCCTCTATATCACTCTCTCTATATATTTTAATCTTAGCTCACTTCTTTGTTGGCAGAGTTCAGGAAATTAGATAGTGCTTATCTTTATATGCTTCCAGTAATAATACTTTTATTGGTATTAGAATCTCAAGGTACAGTAAGTAAACCTTGTGACATTCTATCTTCTTTTTTACCATTGCTAGTGTTGATGTGTCAATAAAAGTTGGAATGACTGATTCCTTCTAATCCTCAAATGCTTATAAAGTGACACATTTTATTTACACTTTAAAATGCATATTTAATTCTTTTCTTCTGTGACCATCATTATTTTTCTGCTCAGAGGATGAATATTGAGTACAGGACCTTACCAGCTATTCACCGGAGAATTGGGATCTGACAATTCTCTCTTCACTTTCAAAATACACTCAAGCAAGGCTCCTTGTTCACATTAAAATGCAGACTCACAATATCTTCAAACAACAGGAGACACCCTGTTTTCTGTATTTAAAGAAGGTCGGTAGTCATTCTCATGCCAAGGAGAGCATATGATTTAAATTTCAGTACACGGCTTCATCCAAAACTTGCAAAACTGTTTTTATGTGAATACAAAGTTAAAGAAGAAAAGAAGGCTGTTGCTATTTGCATATGTTAACTCAATACATCCAGTGACATTTCTCCAATAACCACAAATTGCTGCATTCTCCATGGTCTGCAATGTAATTTTTAAAAAGTTATTACGTTTTAAAAGTGATATTTTTGTACTTTTGCAATAAAATGGTTTCACTACTAATGAAGTAAAGAGTATCTGAAAACCCATAGCAAAGAACAGTAGGTAGAAAAAACTCTTTAGGAACATGTACAAGAGCAGCATGTTTAAGACCTTAATTTTATTACTGTAAATTTATTTTGATTTGTCTCTGAAACCCAGCAGGAACAGGATATGGAGATTACATTCAAGAGAACAAAAATAGCTCATTTAAGTGCATAACGTTCTATAGATGTAAATTAAGCTCTCTTTAGTATTAAAGATTAGAGAGTTTTAAAGTAAACCATTAGATCTTCCACTTGTTACCAATGACATATTTCCATCTATTACCTTTTCATTATTTCTGCTCTTTTGGACATATCATTTTGTACACAGAGAAAGGAGAGCATAACATTTTAAATAATTGAAACATTCTTCTCAAATTTACTTTGCATGAGCCAGTATACCATACACAGTGAAAAAGGTTTTGGGGGACGTTTATGGCTTTCAAGTGACCAGGAAGGATGCCAGTCTAGTTGCCTAGTGTTTGTTGCTGCTGTTGTTGTTGTTGTTGTTTTACAACCACAGAGTAAGGCTTTAGCTACTTACCAACACAATAGGTTGAAAATCTTAAAATTTTATCAAAGAATTACCATCATTATTTACATTTTTTGAATGGGTACGTGTTCAATGCACTGAGATCTATTCTAGTCAAAGGCAATATCTCAAAGGTTCTGATTGCAGTTTTCTTGTCATTTTTAACCAGTTGTTTTGGCATCATATGGCCACGGAACAAGTTCTAGAAGTTTAATATTCTTGAGTCTTTTTGTAATTATTTCTCCTTCATGTTTGGTTGGGAGAGATGAATGTCAAGGATAATTCTTAGGACTCTGGTTTGCATAGCAGGATGGATTTGGTGTTTTCACTAAGACCGGTGTGTAGGAGTAAAAATCAAAACCTTTAACTTATAATGTGCTAGATTTGAAGTTCTGTTTTGACACTCGAGGCCAAGTAGGAAGTTGGACACATAGGTTTGGCATGGAAATATGAAATCAGGGGGCCAAAGCATATAAAATGCAGTTGCTGGAAGTAAGCTGGTGTTTAAGCTAGGGAAAATAACAATAGGATACCTATATCCAATTAAGACAATACAGAGCAAGGAATGGAAATATTTCTGAACCAATTCATCATAATCACATTCAATTATTCCTTTATGTACCTACCTGCTATCAGAGCATGATACATATAGTTTTTCAGTCACTTTTCTGAATTTAACTACTATCAACACACAAGTAAAGCCTTAAATCTAAGAGAGGATATATTATTTGTTAGGGGGTACATGTTAATATTGACAGGCACTGCAATAAGAATCACAACATGTCTGTACATGGAATGAATCCTTCCAAACTGCCTCCTTGATGATGTACTAGCATACTATAAAGTTTCTCCTACAATACATTCCCTCACTTCAATATTCATCTATAGACTGGCGACAGGATAGAGAATCATGAGCTGCATATGAATAAATAATTTATTCCTGTGTGGGGTGGTTTTCAGGAATGGTATGTAAAGGCGTATTACACTGCAGCGTGTACTGAGTAACCTCCATTAGCTTGACCACCAAGTTGTTTTAGCAAAATTAAATGGTAAGAGAAATCTATCAGCGTTTATGACAAATTCGAGTGCTTACTATCTTCCACTTAAAGTTCTTAGTGCTTGTATTAGATTCCTAGGGCTTCCATAACAAAGTACCACAAACCGGGTGGCTTAAAACAGAAATACATTCTCTAAAAGTTGTGGAGAGTCGAATTCCAAAATCAAGGTGTAAGCAGGGCCACATTTCCACCAAAGTTTCTAGGAATGAAAGTTTCCTTGCTTAGTGGTATCATTCGAACCTTAACTTTGTCTTCTTCCCTGTGTATTTTCTCTGTTTGTGTCTCCAAATATCCCTCTCCTTATAATAAATTAGTCACTGGATTTAGGGCCCAGCCACATCCAGTATGACCTCATCTTTACTAGATTACATCTGTAAAGGCCCTATTTTCAAATAAGATCACATTCACAGGTACTGGGGGTTAGGACTTGAACTTGCCATTTGGGGGGACATAATTTAACCCAGTAGAACACAGTACATACATTAATTCATTAAATTGTCAAAACATCTAAATTATATAGGTGCCATTATTATGACCATGTTATAAATGAGGGAATAAATGTAAGCTGATGCAAAACTCCATAGTCAGCAAATCATAGAAACAGAATGCAAACCATGTTATCTGGCTCTAGAGCCCACTCTTTTAACCATTACACTGTAATGCCTCCCATAAACCATATAACCATCACTGAATTTATGCTAACATAAAATAAAGCCTACACTTAGGCTCTGATCAATCACATGTACATTCTTTCTTCTTAGAGAAAACAGACTAAGGTAAGGCAAAGAAGAAAGCATAGAGTCAAAATTGCCTCCTTTCCTATAATTTTGTGTCTAATAAATGAAATAATGTGATAAATCTTTCCCTTCTACTCCCGTCTGATAGCATATGCCTTTAGTAGTGCCTTTGTAGGGAGAAAGAGCCTACTGAGTCTTTTATACTAGTTAATGCATTATGAGAATTGGAGCGAGCCTTACCTTATGTGTGATTACAGACCAGGTTTATAGCTGCTTATTTTAGGAGACTTGACAAGGTCACACCTTGAAATGGTATGGTTATAATACAATTGGAGAGTAAGTGAAAATTTAAGAAATTTAATAGTTCAACAATAGTTTGCCTTGTGTCTGTTACAAATAACAAAATGTCATTACGATATATTACCTCAAAACAACCCTAATTAACTAGGTTTCATTTTTTAGTGTATTATATTTATGCTTGTTGATAAAGATAATGCAAATGATGTACACACAAATGTAAAGAAAATGTTCCAAAATATTTTTAAGGACAGCACTACTTTATATCTACGTTAAAAATATTGAAACAGAGAAAAAAAAGAAATAAAAAATATATTGAAAATCACTATGTAAATCCATTTACGAAGACATGTCTCTATACCAGAGACTCTATTCCAATTTGCAAAGCTTTTTTCCTACACCTATTTTTCTATAGAAGAATGTGAAATTTTTTTTCCGGAATTGAATAGCTCTTTAAAGAGACTTGAAGACACCACTTGATTCGCCCATCAGTTTTACTATTATCCAGCCTTTCTCTCAACTTTCCCCTGAAAACATTTTCGTTTTGAAGCTAAAATACTAACAACTTAAAAAATAATTGAAACATATTTAATAACCAAGCTCTTATTTATAACACCAAGGTGAAATAACATATCTTTTGCTTTAATTAATTTTAAATTGGAAATCTAACTTGTTTATTGGCTAGACCCCAAGTAATTTGATTTCAAAATATCTTACTTCTTTTTGGATATGTTTCTCTTTTCTGTTCTCCTGATTTACCAAAAGATCAATCACAAGTTATTATAAAGCATTTCCTATGTACCAAGAACTAGGTGATAATGCAAAAGAAGTAGGAAACATAACCTAACCTCCTGAAGTGTGTTTATGGTCTGAATGAAAAAACAAAATTCAAATGCATTAAATAATTAGAGAACATTATGAGACAGCGTGGTGAAACCACTCACATAAGTCCCCATTCAATAGAGGGGAATCTAGTGAAGGGGAGATAGGAGCGGCTAATACAAATTGATCTGGTTGAATCTTAGTACCAAAAAAGGAATAGTGAATACAGAAATAGATTAATATACGGCTGACATGCTGTTGACAGACTTACACACAGCGGCCCCCAGAAGTAAGAAAAGTACCTACTTGAGACTGACACCAAAAGCCTATACAGGACGGTGCAATGGTGGCTCTGCAGAGAGAATTCTCGTCTGCCACGCTGGAGACCTGGGTTCGATTCCTGACGCCTGCCCATGCAAAAAAAAAAAAAAAAAAAAATCAATATAGTTACCTAAAATTTTACCATCTTGTCATTGTATCTACAGTTTCAGCCCTAACGGCACTGTATAAGACTTAATACATGCATATTAGCAAACATTTTTCCTTAAAAATGGATGCAATAAGATACAAAGGTTCAAAATTGCAAGCTGATATATAAAATTGTAAATCTCTTAGCATCACTTGACTGTGGTCTGGAAATTGATTGTATACCTTTAAGTAAAAAAAAAATAAATTTGAAAGTATAGAAATAAATGAAATGTGCTTCAGGTATAATAGTTCAGATGAAATTAACACACCACATTCATCAATATAAAATAGTAATCTGAATACTGACTATAAATACATTACTATACATAAGCATTGCATGTTGACATTAACAAAAAAGTGAAGAGATATAATACCAGGATTATTTATATCGGTGTTATTTTTGTGAAAAGTAAAAAATTAAAAGTAAGTATATATTTTTACATCTCAGAAATATTAATTAAAATAATATGTAAAAAATATATATGGCTCAGAGATTATGTACTATTACTTAAGATACATTAGATATTTTTTACTTTTAATACCATTTGGAAAGAGTTGCACACAATTTCTATTCAGTATTTATGCATTTATTTTAGGACTATGACTATCTTTCTGTAGCACAGTATATATCACCTTTAAAATTTCCGTGGTAGGGGTGCTTTACCTGGGTTTTAAAGAGAGGAAAAAGAACATTTGTGTTGGTTGAATAATACAGAGTAGTGGTTAGAGCAACAACTTTAGATTCAGGCACTAGTTCACATCTTGACTTTATCATTTACTAGCTGTGTGACCACTGGGGAGTCACTTCCCTTTCTGGGCCTCAGTTCTCTCATATTAAAAAATGGGTATAATAATAGAATCTACTTTTATAGAGTTATTATGAGGATGAACGACATACATAAAGAATCTGAAATGTTCAGCACAGTTCTTCAGCCCATGACACAAATAGGCTTTCAATAAATAATAGCTGTTATAAATGTGTGTATATATACATATATATTTCTCAAAACATTAAGCCTATTTGTTATAACACAATAGTAGAAAGTTTGCCATGAACTCTTACTATATAATATCCATTTCTTCTTAGTTTGAAATTTCAAAAAATGTTATGGTAGGCTAAATTAAAGGAATTTATGGTCAGTTATTCTCTGGTAATGTCAGTCTTAATTAGGAAATTGTTAACATATTTTCTTTGTCAGGTCTCCATATCCACTATACCCATGCTGGTCTTGATATGGCATTAGACAAAGGGAGGATATTGGACAAGTTTAGTGGAAAGGGGGATATGCAGCAGCTGGACTAGAGGTGGAGGAAAAGACTCAAGATTTGTACTTAGAGTTTGTACACTTGAGGTGAGTCTGCAAAGAGTGGGAGGAGGTGGAATAAAAGCAGTAACAAAGTAGCTCTCATGGGCTAGAGGTGCCTCTGCCCAGGCACCTAGGCTACTTAATGGTACTGAGAGTAAGGACTGAACCTTCTGTTCCAGGGGTAGGGAGGGAGGCACCCCCGCTTCTGGACTTTTCCAAACCGTTTTCCCAGGGCTTTGACATTCAAAAGGAGGCAACTCTATAGAGGAACTCTCATCTTTCCCTCCATCACTTGCCTCAGCACCATCTGTGGGGTTGGTTCCTCAAGGCTGTGTCTTCCCTGGGGCCCTAGACACACCCCAGACAGGAAACGAGGCCAAGCTTTTACATTAGAACAAGCCTCTCAGGCGATTCCAGTTTAGGAGCTCAGGGACTCAATCTGAGGAAGAAAAAATTAAAAAAAAATGGTTGAAACAGTTTAAGGCATCTGCAAGGGGGGCAGAGACATGGAGGGCTGTAGGGAGGACTAAAAGTGTGTGTGCGGGGGGAGGTCTCCCTGTCGCTGCCCTACACCCCCATCACCACAGGTTTCAATGTCTCCTTGCGGCAAAATGTCCTACCAAGTGTACATTTATTTCTTCCGGTAGTGAAGTGTCAGGACACTTAGTAGTCTTGTGTCTGACCATATTTTAGGTTTCAAATTTTCAATACGGATTTTAAGAAGGTCAGGTTGTTTTTTTTTTTTTTTTTTTTTGTAGTGTCCTGAGGAAATACCCTTTGTCAGATATTAAGGGGCCTGGGTGGGCACACTAGGATGTTACGGAGTCCCAGAGCACCAGCCCTCGGTGATCTTCCACGCATGCCCACCCCGCGTTCTATTTCCCTCCTCCCATCATTCTAACGTCCCTTCCTCCCCCCCCCCACGCCCTACGTCAGACCTGCCCTCCCTCCCGTTTCACACGTCCCCAACTGCCCCTCACGCTGTGTTCTCCCCCTCGCACTCTTCCCACAGCTCCTCACTCTGGCTTCCCTCCTCAGCCCCATCTTCGCCTAGGTCAGCACCACAGCCCTCTCGGGACTCCTCCAGCACTCTGCCCCCTCAGGCCAAGTTCCTCGTCAGAATTCACCGTCTCCTCATCCACCACCGCCGCTGCCTCGACACTCACTAGGTAGGCTCCTCAGACTCCCAGCCCTTGATACCCCCGCTACCGGTCTGACTGGGAGGCGCCATTGCCTCGCCAACACCACTACGACCAGGCCTGCCACCCACTGCCGCCTCTCATCCACCGCCTGCCATGGCCCCTAAGCAAGCAGGTGGCCGGAAGCTGAAAGCGGGCACCGGGAGCTCGTCGCCACAGGGCTCCGCTGTGGCCGCGCATGGAGAGCGGCAGCTGCTGCCCACGAAGCCGAAGCCGCGGGCCGCACAACATTCAATGGTGCACTACTTGAAGAGGCGTGAGGTGGGCATGCAGGGCAGCGTCTGGCTCCCTGGCATGCAGAGCGAGGTTCAGAGCTACGCGGTGCGGAAGCTGCCTCAGCTTCTGACAGAGCACGAACTGTCTCTGGGCCCCTTCAACAAAGTGTTCGCGTCGCAGTGGTTGAACGACAGGCAGGTGGTGTGTGGTACCAAGTGCAACACGCTCTTCGTGGTGGACGTGCGGTCGGGCCAGGTCACGCTCATCCCCCTGATGCGAGACCAGGTGCCCAGGCTGGCTCGGGCCCAGGTGAACTGCGGTATCCATGCCATCCAGCTGAACCCCTCCAAGACGCTGTTGGCCACGGGGGGCGAGAACCCCAACAGCCTGGCCATCTACCAGCTGCCTACCCTGGATCCCATGTGCCTGGGCGACCGCCACGGTCACAAGGACTGGGTTTTCACCATCGCCTGGATGAGCGACACTGTGGTCGCGAGCGGCTCCCGCGACGGCACCGTGGCGCTGTGGCAGGTGGATCCTGACTTATTCAGCAGCAACGACGTGGGGCTTCCCATGTATGCCCATATCGGTCCAAGGGACATAGACACCATCCCTAGGGACCGCACCAACCCCACCAACCGCAAGGTGCGGGCCCTGGCCTTCAGCAGCAAGAACCAGGAGCTGGGAGCAGTGTCCCTGGATGGCTACTTCCACCTTTGGAAAGCTACAAGCACCCTGACCAGGCTGCTATCAGTCAGGCTTCCTTATGGCCGGGAGAATGTGTGCCTGATTTACTGTGAAGAGTTGTCCCTGTATGCGGTGGGGTCCCAGTACCACGTCTCCTTCTTGGATCCGCGCCAGCGCCAGCAGAACATCCGACCGCTTTGCTCACGAGACGGCGGCATCGGCGTGTGCTCGCTGAGCTTCTACCGGCATATCGCTACGGTTGGCACCGGCCATGGCGTCCTGCTCTTCTATGACGTCCGTGCCCAGAAGTTCCTGGAGGAGAGGGCCTCGGCCAGCCCCGCTTCCTCTCCTGGGCCCGCAGGGAGGAAGATCAAACTCACAGTTGGCAGAGGCTGGCTCAACCATGACGACCTCTGGATGAACTACTTTGGTGGCATTGATGATTTCCCTAATGCGCTCTACACCCACTGCTACAACTGGCCGGAAATGAAGCTCTTCGTGGCTGGAGGGCCTCTCCCTTCAGGTCTCCATGGAAACTATGCAGGCCTCTGGCAATAAATATTGCTTTCTTGTCTTCAAAGTGTACAGATTTACTTTCCCATTCCATTTCATTTTCCTTCTTCATGTAGCACTTGTAGTTTTAACTTTGACTTTTGTCTTCTAGGAGGAGCAAACTCAATTTACCTTGCTTAGACTATTAGGCAGGGAGACAGAAAGAGAGAGATCTATCCTTTGGGTAATCAAAACTTGGCTTTAAGAATTTTCTGCACTGGCCCCAATACCATTTTTCTTTTCTTGTCATTTCTTTTCTTTTTTGCCTTCTCATACAAAGAATTTTGACTAATCCTTAATTGTGCTCTCTCCTTGAGTAATTCATATATGCGCATTCTTTAGGCTGATGCAGTAGTGTTCCCCACTACAATTCAGTACCTCTGTTTTACTTGCATTTAAATAATATGTTCAAGTCTTTTACACATTTCATATGTATTGTATTTCAGGAAAAATGTATGCTAAAAAGTGTCTCATGGGCTGATTGGAAGCATCACCCATGATTTTTAGACTTGCTTCAATTAGAAAATGCACTTCAAGTTTAGATTGCCAAGATTTTGGGATGTTACATTTATTTGGATGTTGGAAATTGATGTGTTTTTTTATGTTATTAGTGTATCAAATACATTAAAATATTTTCTATTTGTTGAATGTTTAAATTATGATCTTTTTCATATTACTAATCCACTATTTTGAATATTTTGTAAAAGTTCTAGAATCATTTCCACAGGCTCACAGCCTTCTTGTTTAAAGCTACTACATTACGGACCACTTTCCCGGGTAGCATTTTGGTACAGATTTTCAGAGCTCATCAAAACTGACTTATTTGTAGCAGGGAAATCAGGAGGGATTTTTTTTTCTTTTGATAAACATTTCTTTAAAGTTCAGGCTATACCATCCAGGCAGCCACTTACAGTGAAAGCCAGTCATTGTGCTCAGTGTAACTATTGTTGATTTTTTATTGTATACATACGTGATTGTTTTATCTGGATTGAGTATGTGATGTATTGCAGAGAAAAATAAATAAAATGTGTTCAGCATCTTAGCAATTAAGTACAAGATTACATTTTTTAATATTTAAATGTATGCTTTATATATATTTTAATTGACCTAGAAATGTATTTATCAATATCAAAATCTTTTAAGTGAGAAACCGAAGCTGAAACATCAGCCATGACCACATTACTTTGTACATTTGTTTTTGAAAACAAATTTATGCTACTACCATGGGTTAAAAGATTAAATAACATCTCGAATGCCTTATCTTAATATTTACCTGGTATAGGTTAGGATGGTTAAGTTTTTTCCTTAAAGGTGATGTAACAATTTTTCTTCTACACTGTTGTACACATAACTACCTAATACATGTAGTATATATTTATGTATGTGCTTTATATATTTCCATGTGAGGAAAAGGCACAGATGTATACCATTTTACACATGCAGCTGTATCTAATATTTTAAGCTAAATGTGTCTAAAATGATCACTTAGTCTTTTTGTTTAGTTTTATTTATTTTAAATTAGATAATAAATACACATGACCAAAAAAATCACACTGTATGGAAAGTGTACAGTGAAAAGTAAGCCTCACACTTCAGTACCCCTGGTCTCCTGCCCATAGATCATGACCAAAATATCTTGTATGTATTCATTTAGAGATAGTTTATTTTATATAAGTATAGATGTATATGTGTTTATATAATTTTTATACAAATGATTTTACATGATGCAATATAGTACCTTGCTTTTTCACTTAAAAAATTTAGAGATTTTCTTCCATATTCAGATCTACCTAAATAATTTTAATTGCATAATATTCCACTGAATAGTTGTAGTATACTTTATTTATCACATCTTTAGTGTGCATTTAGGCTGTTTCTTCTTTTCTGTTACTATAAACTATTCTTCAGTGCTTGCTTACATGTATGCACCATTATGCACATATAAGCATATCTGCAGAATAAATTCCTAGCAATTGCCATGCTAGGTCAATAAATACATTTATTTTATTTTTTGTTATCATTGCTAAATCATGCTCCAAAGAGAACCTGCCAATTTAACCTCCCATAACTAATGTATGCACCCTTATTTCACCACACCCTTGCCAGTACTGTGCTACCAGATTCTGTGCTCTTTGCCAATCTGATATCAGATCTTAAGTCTTTCTTTCTAAACCATTGTGACTGCATTGATTTGTGGTCCGATTACCAAATCGATTCTGAAACAAAGATAAAAAAAATGAGGAAATGACTGCAAGCAATAAAAACAAAGGCAGAAAGCACCTATATTTCAGGCTCACATATCTAGAAATGGACTACACAGGACTACATTACTTGGATATTTAGGTGGACATAGTAGGTTCCCTGTTGATTGCACCCTGGTTTTAGTTATATCCAGTGCATCAGATATTACTGAATAAATCCAAAAAGGAGATAATGACAGCCTGAACTAGGACCTTGGAAGTAAGAGTAAAGAAGAAGGAGGTTATTTGGAAAATGAAGAGAATATAATAAAACAGTATTTGATATCTGATGTGGAGGGTGCAGAAAATCAGAGAATTTATGTGGACTCTCAATCTCCAGATTGAACATTAATGAATAGTAGAAACTTTAAATGAATATAGAGAATATGGGCATGGGGATTCAAACTCTGGGTGGCAATAAATTCAATTACTCAATGCTGAATTTGTGGTACCTATGTGACATCCAAGAGGACAAACCTAGTAAAGATTTGGGTATAATTGGTTATAAATCCCAGAATGAGATTTCTCTCTGCTGGTAAAATGTGGTGGTTTAAAGCTGTATGCAACCCCAGAAAATCATGTTCTTAAACCTATTCCATTCCTGTGCTTGTAGGTCAATTGTGGATGGGACCTTTTGACTAGTTTATTTCAATTGAGGCATGCCCCGGGTGGGTCTGGATCCTCTTACTGGAGTCCATTATAAGAAGATGAAATTCAAAGAAAGAAGCAGAAAAAAAAAGCCACAGAAACTGAGAAAGCCACAGAAATAGGCAGGAAGCCACTGAAGCAAGAAGCTGAAAGCAACAAAGACCAGTAGAGAAGGAATAGACCAGCAGACATCACCATGTGACTTGCCATCTGATAGGTGCTCAGGATCACCAGGAAACTAGTCTTTGGGGAGAAAGCATCACCTGTTGATGCCTTCATTTTGACATTTTCACACCTCATAACTGCAAACTTGTAATTTAATAAACGCCCATTGTAGAAAAGCCAGTCGATTTTATGGTATCTGCAATTTGGCAGCTTTAGCAAACTAAAACAATGAGTAATATGAAATGCTGGGTAATTCTCCCTCTTAGGGAGCAAGAAGAATAAATAAAGAATAAAAAAGCCTATCAAGGATCCAGAAAGGAATTATGGGAAGAGAGAGAGCAAGAGCAGGAGAAAAGGTGAAATAGAAATTTGTTTTTCACAAGTGCCATGACCTCATCTGCCTGAGATAAAATATAATATTCCCTTAATACTAAAATCATGATTTTTAGTCTCCACATCAAAAATCACAAAGAGCTTTGTTTCTTGCATATATCCTCCCTAAATTTTTATCTAGCAGCACCTAAGCCCACTCACGTTTGTCCGCTAATGAGGCTTCTGCATTGCTCAAGTTCTGTTATCTTCCTGGAAAATGAAAAACACACATATCTCACAAAGCGGTTCTTCACAGGTGGTGGTTCTGGACCACTGCGCCTGCTCATCTGAAGTATCTCCAGCACTGTCAACACTCTGCTGGCACCAGCATCCCTGGAAGCCTTGATGAAGCCCTGGTAGTCTCACAGAGGAAGATTTTCACTTCACCATCAGCTCCAAATTTTTCCCAAGAGGAAATAAAATTGAACTGATCATTAATTCTAGAAAAACTGTATATGTTACTTTTAAATTTCCCCTTTATCCAAGAAAGCCATATGTATATATTATTGTGTGTATATATACATATACATACAATAAAACATCAGATCTCATGGTTCTAAGGTAAGTTATTTCACATTGTCAAGGAATATTTAAATTTGAGCTGTTTGAGAACATAGAAAAAGTTTACTCTTTTCCATATAAAGCCAGTATAATTTTAATAACAGATGTAATTAAAATTGCGCAAATTTTAAAAAGAGACAAATTTTGCCTAGTGTCTTAGTTTATCATGTTGCTGTCACAAATACCACACTATGGGTTCACCTAAACAATGGGGATGTATTGGCTGATAGGTTTACATCTAAGAGAAGTCTAAAACCTGGATATCAGCAAGGCTTGCTTACTCCTGAAAGACTGTAGTGTTCTGGTGCTGGCTGCAGGCAATCTTTGGGGTCCCTTGGCTTTCTTGTCACATGTTGATGTCCTCTGCTTTCCCTTCATGCTTCTCCCATTGGCCTTTTCTGTCCATGACTTCTGGTTTATTTCCTCATAAAGCCTCCAGTAATTCGAATTAAGATCCACCCTGCCTTAATTGGCCACACCTAAACTAAAAAATATATTTTAGAGGGTCCTATTTACAATGGGTTCACATCCACAAGGACACAGACTAAGATTAAGAATATACCTAAAATTGGAGTACATAATTCAATCTGCCAAGCATACATAGATAAATAGATGTAAGCTATCCTCTGGGAACACTGGATATAAATCATCAGTGCATTTGAAAAAATGGAACAATAGCAGTTCCTTCAACGCAAGCAGTGTTCACTATTAAGAAAAATATTATTGTAATATATCATAATAGCAAGTCATCTGCAGATTTATGTGTTAATCTCAATAAATTCCAGTAAGTGACGTAGGAATACCCTACATATATTTTTGATAAAATATTTATATAAATAAGTACATTCTTCATATGGTGTGTGTGTGTGAGAGAGAGAGAGAGAGAATCTAAATATTGTGTTTCGAATCCAAACCACTTAGAATTCTTTCTAATGATATAACAAGAGAAATTCCTTTGAAACTAAGGAACAAAGCAGGATTCCCAAAATCACAGCAGTATTTAATATTGCTATGACAATTCTACTTTGAGCAATCAGAAAATATTGCAAAATAAAAGTTATAAATATTGGAAAACGGAAAAAGTCAAAATTATTTCCAGTTGATATGACTATAAAAATGAAAAAAAATTGAGTCAACTCAAAAATTATTAAGAGAAATAAAATCAATAACATGCCTGGCTTTTAAATTTACATAAAAATAAATAATTTCAAATGTTGACTTTTTTACTCAGTCAACAAGTATTAAATTCTTAGCAGTGCTAGACATCATATGGGCCATAGAGATACTCTAGTAAGCAAGACAAACAAGTTTATGCTTTCATGATGCTACCGCCCATTGAAAAGAAGAGAGGTAAAGACAGATGAACTAGTAAATGTATAGTATATCATATGGTTATCAATGCTAGTAAATGAAACAGGGTAAAAGAGCATAGGGTATAGGAGTTCAGAAGGAGATGTGATTTTAAATAAAGTGTTTTTTTTTTTTAAAGCCTGGTAGATAACTTGACATTTAATCCAATGCCTGAAGGAAATGACAGAATAAATCATGCAGCTAAATCAAGAAGAGTTCCGGACAGAGAAAGCAGCAAGTACAAAGATATGCAATGGAACCATGAATGCTGTGTTAGAGGAGCCGAAAGGAGACCAGTTTGGTTGAAGCAGAGTGAGGGAAGAAAGGAGTAGTAGGAGACAAAGTCAGAATGGTAATTAATAGAAGACCACATCATGTAGACAGCTGTAGGCAATTATAAGAATCTTGAATTTTAATTCTGAAGGAGTTGGAAAGCCATCAATGCCTTTGGACATAAGAATTAAGTTTTAAAAAGAAACCTGAATGTTGTATAGAGGGGCAAAGATTGTTTAACAATTCACTAGAGCTTCTGTGTCAAAATGGCACACATAAAGTCCTTCTTAGGATTTTATGGAAATGACAGTGCAGACTATTCATATTTAATAACCCCATATTAGTGCTATAAATAAGAAAAAGTATCATTATCAGATCAGAAACTTTAACAATGTTCTGGTAATCAGAATGTAGATCAAATCGCATAAAGCCTAGCAGAGGTACCACAAGCCTGAGTTACAATTGTGAGAATGCTACCATCTAGATGGGAGCCAGTCTTCACAGAGAATTTTCCCAAAGGCTCCAAACTATGTGTTGGCACATATCAAGTGGAGAAGCGATCATTGAAGTGGCAAGCACTGTTGTTGACAACTGCCAACAGATGGGCTTAGTTAGTTGGACACCTCCCCGCAAACATTTTAGACCTACTTAGTTTTTGTACTGACATGGAGAAGTGGTCTTGATGCTACTGTGAGGCGAAATGAACAAATATCAAATCAGAAACACATATAATCCCATTTTTTGTTTAAAAAAAGGAGCAGGGCAAGGAGAGGAATAAGCATAGAGTATATATCTGAATGTATATAAAAGTGTTAGAAGTCTGTATCTCTGTGGGATGGTCTATGTGGGCAGCTGAATTATAACCCCCAACAAACATGTGTTCTTAATTGTAATCCACGTCTCTGTGGGTGTTAACCCATTGTAAATAAGACTTTTTAAAGATGGTATTTTAGTTAAGGTTTACCCCAACTGAATTAGGGTCGGTATTAATCAGTATTAATGGAGGTCTTATAACGAGGACCTGGCAGTCATAGAAGCCATAAAGGAGGGGATGTTTTCATATGACAGGAAGCAGAGAGAAAAGCCAAGGATTCAGAAGGTTTACCAATAGCCATCACCAAAAACACTATGGTCTTTGAGGAGAAAGAAAGCTGTGCCGGTTTGAATCTGATATGCAAGGAAAAAAAAAAAGCCTGTGCTCTTTAATCCGATCATGTGGGAGCAGACCTACTGAGCATTGAGACCTTTTGATTAGGTTGTTTCATTCGAGTTGTGACCCCATCCATTCAAAGTGGATTGTAATTCGCTTACTATAGGCCTTTCAAAGAGCTCATGGAGAGAGAATTTAGACAGAAATACCCCAGGAAATGTTAAGCAAGGACCCACAGAAAACTGTAACAGCCAGAACCTGGAAAGAGCCAAGGAAAGCTAAGAAAGGAAACCCAGAGTTTGCCCCAGAGAAGCTAAGTAAAGACCCAGAGAGAAAGTGAAACAATGGAAACACAAAGAGAAGACCTGCAGAACAAAGAGAGAAAGCCACTGGAATCAGAAGCTGAAAGCAATGGAGCTCGGAGCAAGGATCAGCAGACACATACACAGTGCCTTCCCAGATGACAGAGGTGTCCCAGAGGCCGGTGGCCTTTCTTCAGAGGCCAGGTATCATCTTCTTGAGGCCTTAGTTGGGACATTTTTCATGGCCATAGAACCGTAAATTTGCTCTAATAAATCCCCTTTGTAAAAGCCAATCCATCTCTGGTATATTGCATTCCAGCAGCTTTAGCAAACTGAAACACAAGCCTTGCCAATATCTTGATTTATGGCCTTTACTAGTTTCAAAACTGATCAAATAAATTCCTGTTGCTTAAGCCAAGCCATTTTGTGTTATTTGGTATAGCAGCTCTGGTAAACTAAGACAGTATTATAGGGGAATTTCTTCATATTTTATATGTTTAGACGATGTTTGAGTAGTCTACACAAAACATTTATTTAGTAAAATGAAAGAAAAGAAACAATGAAAGCACATATTTAAAGGGCAGCTGGGAGAGGGAGGAGGAGGTAGGAGACAGTGATCAGTGATGTCAAATGCAACAAGGAACTGAAATAGGCTAAAGATGAGAAAATTCATATGCAATATGGAAGTCTTTGGGGATCTCTGCCAGAGCAATTGCAACAGTGGCCAGGTACATTATGACTCTCCAAGAGGAAATAAAGAATTCAGTGTTTCTCAAAATGACCATGGGCTTCTTTGTTCCATAAACATCTAAAAAGACAGTGATTTTTTTGTTTTGTTCCTCTCAACTCCTCAAACAAGTCATTTTAAGACAAGTAGTGGTACAGATACATGAACAATGCTTCACAGTGTCTGAAGAATAGTGACATGAATGGACCTTACTCAGATGCAGAGCAAAGAGAAGACATTATGAACCAATACCCACAAATTTCATGTGTTCTTTGCCCTTTCATGATCTCTAGATATTCACAGTTGGAAAATCAAGCTAACATGATTTGAAGAATAAGTAATATTAAAGACTTACAGTTTTCTTGCACATTAATTTTTCCTGAATCATTTCCACCTATTATATGACCATAATTTTAGTTTGAATCTTGACACTAAAATGTCCACTAATGTTACTTAAATCCGTATTCCTAACGATAATTTATCGGGGAAAAACTGTTAGCTGTGGAATAAACCAAAGTATCTTCTCATTATTATTATTACTTTTTTTTATGTAGGCAGGCACCAGGAATCGAACCCAGGTCTCTGGCATGGCAGGTGAGAATTCTGCCACTGAGCCACCATCTCACCACCCTCTCATTCATTTTTTTTAATTAAAAAAATACAGAACACCTCATGAATTTGCACGTCATCCTTGCGCAGGGACGATGCTAATTTTCTCCGTTTCATTCCAATTTTAGTACATGTGCTGCCGAAGCGAGCATTCATTTATTTTTATAATGTTCAAACCCATTCCCATTTGTGACATCCTGAACTGATAATAAGATCAGTCCTATATTAATTCAATCCTTGACAAAAATAACTGTTACTTTATTAGTTATAGAAGGAAAAAGCAAAACCGAATCACTCAGAACTCTAAAAAGGTATATTGAAACTTAGCCAGAGAAAGGGAAGAATTATAATTCACTATTTCTCCTATCCTCAGTATTATGAATTGAGCACTGTTAGTACATGGATTCATATTTGTGTAAATACCTCTCTAGCAATAAGGAGAAGAATTCTGAAATCTAAACTTTCACTTACAAAGGGTTAAAATCAATGTATGATTCCTCATTTGAATATCTCAAAAATGTAGTATTGATAATATAAAGCTAAATAGAGACATAATATCTACATTTTCCCATTTATCTTGCTATTCACTAGATTTTTTCCAATACACAGTCATAATATTGACACAATTCTAAAATAGCTGGATGATGTAGCTATAAATAGGCGAGTCAATTCATTGAGAAAGAATCATTTAAATCAGTGATTTAGACAACTGTGAGCAAAACCACCCATTGTATAATAGTATAGGCCCCTCCCTCCACCCACAAGTAATTTTGACTTTGGCAAACTGAGCATAAGGATATTGTTTCGTTTTGTTTTTTTTTTTTTGAAAACCAAGTAACAAACATTCTCTATATAATGTAATAACAGATTGAGGTCATGGATGAAATAATTTCATTTGTAAAAGCCTACTTCCAAAACAAGAGGAATAGAGAAATGCTAGGACCAGAAACTTGTGTAGAGAAAGGGCATTAGATCGAGACATATATTTGACCTTAAACATGTCAATAGAATAATGATTTTTGCATCACATATCTATACATAAGTAGTGCCCAGTGTGACATCTTCAACTACAAAGAGAGTTTATTACTATGGCTGTTTATTGGGGTCCCTATCTTTCTGTGAATGTTCACACATACAAACCCATGTATCCAGATAGAGATTAAATATGTACAATGTGAGGTGCTTAAGGTAATGTCTTATTAAAATCTTGAATCTTTCTTGTTTTACTTTATAATTCTCTGTGGGTGCCTCACCCAATCTCAAAATGAAATACACAAGTCAAAATAATGGTAGAGCACTGCAGTTAACTACAGCATCTGTTATTGCTGCTGTATTTTATTCAAATTTGCTGGGCTGCATACTGAGTAATGAATAATAAGTTGGCACTACCACTCTTTGAGAATAATTAAACATTAAAACTTTCTCAAAACTTCAAAGCTTTGTAGCAACCAATCCTTCGTTTTACCTAAATATATTTTTCCTCATTGTCTTTTTTTAATTGTGAAAAATAACATGTATACAGAAAAACGATTTCAAAGTACAACACAACAATTAGTTTTAGAACAAATTTCAGTTCGGCATGGGTTACAATTCCACAATTTTAGGTTTTTACTTTTAGCTGCTCCAAGACACTGGAGACTAAAAGAGATATCAATTTAATGATTTAGTAATCATATTCATTTGCTAAATCCTATCTTCTCTGTATAACTCCACCATCACCTTGATCTTTCTACCCTCTCTTTAACGGTGTTGGGGCTATAGACATTCTAATTTTTTCATGTTGGAAAGGTCTGCCAATAATATGGGGTAGGGAGATGGAACTCTCTGATGCTCTGGAGAGTCTGGGCCCTCTGGTTCTAGGACTTACCTGTTCCAGGGACCCATCTGAGAGTTGTAGATTTGGTCTTTATTTCTGTATGCCACTTCGACCCCCTGTCTAGTCCTTTCCTTTTGCCTTGAAGAAATCCCTTTAGCGTTGCTTGTAGAGCAGGTGAGTGGTAAGGAACTCCCTCAGGCTTGGTTTCTCTTTGAATGTCTAAGTCTCTCTCTCTCTCTCTTTTGAAAGATAGCTTCACCACATATAAAATCCGTTGATGAAGTTTTTGGTTTCCTTAGTTACTCACACAGATACCATCCAATGGACTGGCTTAAACAATAGGAATTTAATGGATCCCAGTTTCAAGGTTAAGAGAAAGTTCAAATCAAATAATCTTTGAGGAGATGCTTTATCCCCAAAGACTGGCATTCTGGGGATGGCTGCTGGTGATCCTTAGCCCTTAGCTTGGCACATAACAAGTTACATGATAGCATCTCCTGGACTCTCCCTACTTTTCCAGGTTTTGTTGATGTTCAGTTCCTGGCTTCTCCGTCTTTGGCTTTCTCTCTGTGTGTCCGAATTTCATTCATCTTATAAAGGATTCCAGCAATAAAATTAAGACCATGCTGAATGAGGTGGGCCATAACTTAACTGAAATAACTTCAAAAAGTCCTACTTACAGTGGGACCACACCCAAGGAATGGATTAAGTTTAAAAACATGTTTTTCTGGGAGGTACATACAGTTCCAAACAACCATATTTGACAATTGCATTACTTCAGTATGTTAAATATTTTGCCCCACTGGCTTCTTGTCTGATGAGAAATCAGAACTTAATCTTATTGTGACTCCTGTGTATATGACATGTGGCTTTTGTATTGCAGCTTGCAGAATTCTCTCCTTGTCCTTGGCATTTGACAGTTTTACTTTTATGGGTCTGGCCAGGCATGCTAATAGAGGATTATCCTGTTTTGTTTTGTTTTCTTTATTCTTGAATGGAAATATTCATGTTTTTAATTAAATTTGGGATATTTTTGCCATTATTTTCTAATATTTGTTCTGCCCCTTTCTCTCTTTCTTCTCCTTCTGGGACTTCCATAATATGTGTATTGTATTGGTATTCTTAATGGTATGTTTACTTTTTTCAGTCATTTTTCTTTGTACTCCTCAGCTTGCAATATTTCAATTTCCTTGTCTTTGAGTTCTTTTTTTTTTTTTTTTTTTGGTCAATTCCAATCTTCTCTTGAGGCCTTCCAGGCGATTTTTTTCATTTCAGTTATTGTGTTCTTCAACCCCAGTATTTGTTCGGTCCATTTTTGAAATTTCTGTTTATTGTGATTGTCATATTTTCCATTCTTTGTTTTTCTGATATTCTTTAGTTCTTTCTCTATGCCTCATCTCTTTGAGCATATTGAAAGTCATTTTTAAGATATTATGTGGTGTGTCAGAAGTCTAGATTTCTTCGTTAATGGTTCTATATTTTTATTTATACAATTAGTGATGTGTCAGATATTTCCTTGAGTGCCAGGAGCTAACAAAAACAAAGAAATCGGTACAAAAAAATTCTTTCAGTTTTTGCAAATTTGCCTTGCTATGGCTGGTGCTCTCTTTCAGAGTTTAGCCTTCCTATCAAGAAGATCAACCCAAGGTGAATGTGAAGTGCAGGATTTTCTTGTTTTTTTCTTAGCTAGCTCTTGTCCTGGGTTTGTGCCTTAGTTACTCTGCTCCCTCCAGAATGGGGCCAGGGACCCACAATAGGAGAGAAGTCTCAATATACACTATGCTGGAGATGGGGTGGAGAAAGGATCAGCAATGGTACCATAAGCTTCTCCTACCATTTTTTAAAGCTTCATATTTTTTTATGCAACACTAAGTAACTGCAACCATTTAACGGTTTTCCATGATGTTGAGGAAGATTGCTTTGTAAGGTTTTGCTTGTTCAAAGATCTGTCAAAGAATGAAACCCTGGAGCATCTTACACTTCATCTTGGTCTACCTACTTCAAACTCTACATTGGACTTTTGAGAGTACATTCTGTTATGGATAAACTAATCTTTCTGAAAACTTCCTTGTTGTTCCTCCTTCCCTCCCTTCCTCTCCTCCTCCTTATTTTTAATCCTTCTCTTAGTCTCTTTCTCCCCCACTCTCCTTCCACCTCCATATCCTTCCACTCTTCCTCTTCCTCCTCCTCCTCCTCCTCTTCCTCCTCTTTCTTCTCTTTTGTTTCTCTTCTTCTTCTTCCTCTTCTCATTTTTCTTCTCCTATTCCTCTCTTTCCATTTCCCTACCTTTCTATCTTCCTAACCCACTTTTTTTGGCATTTTGTGATTGAGACTGCCAAATAAACTAGGTCTTTTACATTCACTGCACATTCCCTCAAATGTCCACAGTTGTTAGAAAAACATTAAAATCCATGTGTCAGGCTCTTGTTTCCATGTGCACCCAAGCTCCCAATGTTGCTACAGATGTCAGTGAGAGTTAAGTTCATTAAAAAGAGAGGACTAGACTCTTTATTTCACAAAATTAGCAATAATACTCCTCTCCCACATAATTTGCAGACAATGATTCAGCTTTGACAGAACGTATCTTACAACAGTGCCCAGAAAGTGAACCTACGTCTCTATCCTGAGTACAGGGATTTGTGGCTGAGGACAAAAGGGCCTCACAGGTATGGTAGGAATCTTAAACACCCTGCCTGATCCACTGCAATCCCTACAGTGAGGACCTCGGACATGTGGAAAAATGGTGCTCAGGGATGGTTGGGCTGCCAGCAAGTCAGATTACTAATGTGATTTGACTACAGGGGCTGGCATGTTTTAGGAGGGATGAGAAGTGAAAGAAGACAGTTTGTGACATGAAGACCTCCACGATATCACTCTACTCAAGCTTCCAGGACTGACAGGAGAAAAGTTGTATTCAGGCAGAAAAAGCTGATTTAAAAAAATCTTACCTAGCTATAATTGCCTTTTTAAAAGAACTATCCACCCCCTCAAAAAAATAAAAGAAAGGAGCAACAGTTTCTCACCAGTATTCCAGCATTTATATAATGCCAATCCAGGATTTGTTCCCATGGGCGTTCTACTTGAGAGAACACCGAAAGGGCGGAGGCACAGCAGCCCTTCAGCAGGGTCCCCTAACCACAGACAGGCAAACCTCTGACTGCTTCTTTCTTCCTATCTCAAAGTCAGCATTCTCTCCACTCACCCGTAAAGTGTATTTCAATATGAAAAGAGCAAAACATCATCACTATCTCCTACTGTGTAAACTGTGAAGAAACTAGACCATTTGGATAGTTTTCAAGCTGCAATTTTAGAAAACAATCATTTCAGAAACAAGACTCCAAGGAAGTACTGTACATTCACTTTGTTCTACACAGCCCACAATACTATTAAGATAATTTCTTAATTTCTTTTTAATAGGTGCCTGAAAATTGTATAGAGTTTATTATAAATCAGAAACTGTCATCTCCGTTTTAGCTAGGTTTGATATAGAAAAACATTTGAAATTGAAAATACAAAAATGCAGTAAAACCAGAAATGTTTTAAAAGGATTTTTCTTTCAGGACAAACAAGTAAAATTGGCCTGTGGCTTTACCTATCACTAATAGATATTGTCAAAGTTGGCTGTAAGATAATGGTTATCCAGATATAAACAGTTACAAATACATTCAGCTTACATCTCAGATTCATTGGGATACCAAAAAATCTAGAATGGATTTTTCTGTGAGTGTCTGTTTACTATGGGTCTAAAATAAAAATTTCTAATACTGATTTAAAGAATGGGAAGATAATAAAAGGCTATATATATGTTGGTCCACAACTTGACATTTATGAAACATACCAGCTAGTATTATGTTCAATTTGTCCATTAATGACATTACTGTGATAATTTTTAAAATCTGTTCTAGGTATATATATATCAAAAATATTTTCTTTTGCATTCTTGCTGAAGATAGGTACCGTACTTTGGAGATATTCTACTAACACCTTCAGCATGTTTGTGTGTACATATATATATATACATGACTGTAGGTATCTTTATTTGCAGCTATACATGCATTGTATACACAGTTACAGATATACACACACATGCATATATGCACATGTGGTTGGGAAACTCTGCATGAGTGTCCAAAATTGTAAGCACATATCTGAGAAATATCAGCACTGCAAGGTACTGGTCAGAATCTTTTTCACTCATCACTGGCTGCCTTTGTTCGCCTCACCTGACTTTGATTATATAAACAATTTGATATTGTCTCTAACTCTGATCTAGACATCAGCAGCTGACATGCCTCAGATGAAACCTTCTTATCCAGTTTTTCTAGTTCTTTCTGAGTTTCACCTTCCATCCTTCTAATGTCTTCCATTGTCAGATCAATCCACCTGTCAATCCAACAAAAAAAACTGATAATAGAAGTTTATAAATATCCTTTCTTTCTGCCTCTGAATGAAGTTTTCTACTTTACTTTGCAGTCCCCACCTCTTGAATTGGATTGTCCACCAGCTTATAGGCACACATCTTAGGGCAGTCTTGGGTTATTTGCCCGCTCCTTCTTGCAGTTGAGTCCAAAGGGCTTCTCTTGGTCTTAACTGATTGGAATAATATTTGATCAGTTGTGCAGTCTGCTGGCTCAACTTGACTTCAATCTGCAATATCTATGTAGTCTATTTTGACAGGTTTCCGTGTGTTAGGATTGAAATCTTGTACATTTTCTAATGTTCCCAAGTCTGGTTTGTACCATGTTTCAATTTTAATGAAGAAATAATCTTTCACATATTCATTCATTACAATTGTTCTAGAGTAGGGGTATGCATTCCAGGCTTTTTCATGAAATACCAAGGAACTGTCAGGAGTGATCATCCTCACGTATGCTTCAACTTTGCTATTTAGACGATAAATTTTGCGTGTATACTGTCCCTCATAAGGTTCATTTTTTAAGACTTCAATTCCTTCTCCACCACCAGTTTCATTCTTACTAGCTTTAACCACAGAATAAGGCTCTCTAACTTGATACTCTGGAACAGAACATGGCAAAACCACATGGAATTCCTTAATCAGCACCGTCTCCCAAAATACACTCACAGATGCCACTGCTACTACTGCCACTGGCATTGCAGCTACCGCCTCTCATTTAACCCATTTTTATCACTGTCAATCTACATCTCTGTCTCAGCATGACTCAGAACTTCTCTCCTCTCCGCCATCTTTTCGTACCCTACCATTACAAGATTTTTAAATTTTATGCTGTAGAAATACCATATTTTTAAAGCACCTAGAAAACAGCTGCAAGAATGTGTTTCATGGCCAAAAATAGTGCAAGTTTGCATGTGAATGTATAAGTACATTTGTATGTACAGACATCATTCTATTTTTGTCAAAAGTAATAGTTTGCATGTATCTTTTACTGTGATATACATAGGGCTATTTTTACTTATCGTTTTAGCTGTCCAGCACTGAACACATAGTAGATAGTTTAATAGTTTTTAATTGTATAAAATATTAGTCTCACATAAAATTACAGTGTGTAAATCCAAGAAGATCAGGGAAACAAGATAAACAAGAAGAAAAATACACCCAATTATATACGGATCACATCGACAAATGCAATTGAAAAGGAGAGACTTCTGAAAGCTGCAAGAGAAAAACAACGTTACATACAAAAGAGTCCCAATTATATTGAGTGCCTATTTCTCATCAGAAACCATGGAGACAAGAAGGAAATGAGTTGAAATACTCAAAAGTGCTGAAAGAAAACAACTGCCAGCAAGAATTTTATACTCAGTGAGACACTCTTAAAAATTAGGGAGAGATTAAGACATTCTCAAACAAACAAAAGTTGAGGGAGTACATTGCCACTAGACTGGCCTTACAAGCAATGTTAAAGAGAGTTCTGCAGTCTGAAAGAAAATAACACCAAACAGTGTTTCAAAGAGATATGAAGAAATAAAGGTAATTACGAATACCAGTATTATTGCACTGTATTGTTTGGTAGGTACCACTATTTCTTACTCCCTATAGGTGCTAAAATTCAAATGCCTAAAAGTAATGAGAAATCTATCTTCAGACATACAATATACAATGATATAAGTGGTAACAAGCCCAAAAAATTGTTGAGGGTATAGAAGGATATTGGAAAACTGCATGTATTTTTTAGTGAAGTTAAGATGGTATAAAACCAAATATGATTGTTATATATTTCAGATGTTAAATTTTAAGCCTATGGCAGCCAGAGAGAAAGTAGTTGGAAAACATATATAGATAGAAATCAGAAGACACTTAAGATGGTACAGGAAAAAAATAATATAAATAAGAAAGCAGGCATTACTGGAAGTGAGAGACAAAAAAGGTAAAATACTTACAAAAGCTAAATAGCAAATTGGCAGAATAAATTCCAGTATTACCAGCAGTGATTTCATATGTAAATGGATTAAGCTGTCCAGTCAAAAGGTAGAGATTGTATGAATGGTTTAAAAACCATGACCTAAGCTCTCTGCAAGAGACTTATTCTAAATTCAAAGCTAGAAGTAGATTGAGGTTAAAAGGACGGAAAAAATTACACCATGCATGTAGTAACCAAAAGGGAGATGGGGTTGCTATATTAATATTGAGTAAAGTAGACTTTAAGTAAAATACAGTTTTTAGGGATAAAGATGGTGATTATATACTGATAATGGGGACAATTCAACAGAAAAAATATATATACAAACAAAAGCAGAAACTGAAAATATACAATGCAAATGCTGACAGATATGAAGAGTGAAATTGACAGTTCTACATTAATATTAGTAAACATTACCACAATTCTCTCAATAATGAATAGGATATCTGGACAGAAGATTAATAAGAAATAACAGAACTTGTATTATGCACTAAACCAATGTGACCTAACAGAAATACATAGAGCACTGCACCTAATGAAAACAGGCCAAACATTCTTCTTAAGTGCAGATGGATCATTCTACAGTATAAACCATATGTTGACTCACCAAACATGTCTCAATAAATTAAAAATATTGAAACCACACAATGTATATTCTCCAAACAAAATAGAATGAAGCTAGAAATCAATAACAGAGGGAGAAAGAGAAAATGCATGAATATTTGGAAATTAAACAACCTACTCTTTAACAACCAATGGGTGAAATAGGAAATAATAAGTAAATAAGGAAATATCTTGAAGCAAGAGAAAATGAAAATATAGCATGCCAAACCTATGGGATGCAGAGAAGGCAGCATTGAAAGAGAAATTTATAGTTTTAAATCCTCACTTTAAAAGAAAGGAAAGACTTCAAAACAGAGATCTAATGTCAAAACTGGAAGAACTAGAAAAAGAAGCCCAAAGTGGAAAGAATGAAGGGAATAATAGTTTCGAGTAGAAATAAATTAAATAGAAAACAAAAAATAAAACGGTAGAAAGAATCAACAAAACAGAAATTCGTTCTTTGAACAGATCAATAAAATTAACAAAACTTTAACTAAACTGACAAAGAAAAAGGAGCGAGGATTCAAATAGCAAAAATTAGAAATGAAAAGGAGAAAATTACTATCAACCCTGCTAAAATACAAATATCTTAAAGATAGAGATATAAATGAAGCTGAACTGGATAAGACTAAGTATATCAGAAGAAGGGGTAAAGGATTCTATCATACATGTGTGAGACTAAAGGGAGAGATGTTTATTTGGTGCAAAATTTATATTTTGGGTAGTGCATTTCTTAATTAAACTTGTATGGCCAGTTTAGTTGAACACCATAAGTACAGGGACTCTTGAAAAGGGCATGAGATTTTGTTGGTTTGTCCAGGTTAGTGTGATGCCTCGATAAATCCCAGAATGATTTGGACAGTGAATAAAGAAGTATTTGCAAAGTCCCCATAGGGGAATTGCAAGAAAGAGGGAAAGATTCAACTTCCCTATTTGGAGAATTTGCAAGCAGTGGGGACAAACAAATCAATAAGATGATTCCACAATCTTGGGTTTCACCCCTATGAAACTTATTCCTGCAAAGGAAAGCCTAAGCCTACTTAAAATCAGGCCTCAGAGTTACCCCCAGGGAACCTCTTTTGTTGCTCAGATGTGGCCTCTTTCTCTAAGCCAACACAGCATGTGAACCCATTGCCCTCTCCCACTACGTGGGACATGACTCCCAGGAGTGTAAATCTCCCTAGCGTTGTGAGACAGAAATCCCAGGATGAGTTGGGACCTGGTATCAAGGAATTGAGAAAACCTTCCTGACCAAAAGGGGGAAGAGAGAAATGAGAAAAAATAAAGTGGCAATGGTTGAAAGATTTCAAACTGAGTTAAGATGTTTTTCTGGAGGTTATTCTTAAGAATTATATAGATATCCCTTTTCAGTTTATTGTATATTTGAGTGGCTAAAGGGAAGTACTTGAAACTACAGAGCTGTGTTCTAGTAGCCTTCCTTCTTGACAATGATTATATAATAATATAGCTTCAACAATGTGACTGTGTGATTGTGAAAACCTTGTGTCTGATGCTCCCTTTATCTAGGGTATGGACAGATGAGTAAAAATTATAGATAAAAAATAAATGAATAATAGGGAGAACAAAGGTGAAAATAAATTGGGTAGATGGAAATACTAGTGGTCAATGAGAGGGAGGGGTTAAGGGAACACTCTTTAACTCATTTAATGAAGTAACATCACCCTCCTACCAAAATCAGATAAAGATGCCCAACAGAAAGAAAGTTACAGAGCAATATCTCATGAATATAAATGCAAAAATCCTCAAGCAATTATTAGGAAACTGAATACAACACCCTATTAAAAGATTTACACACCATGGTCAAGTGGAAATGATCCTTGGTATGGAAGGGTGGTTCAACATGACAAGATCAATTAATGTAATACCGCACCTTACCATAATAAAGGAAAAATAACACACGATCATCTCAATTGATGCAGAAAAGACATTTGCCAAAACACAGCACCTTTTCTTGATAAAACGTTTTGAAATATAGAATGGAAAGAAACCATCAGTATGATTAAGGACATATATGAAAAGCCTACAGTTAACATTCTACTTAATGGTGAAAGATTTAAAGCTTTCCTTCCAAGATCAGGAACAAGACAAGGGTGCCCTTGTCATCACTGTTATTCAATCTTTTACTTTAAATTCTTATTAGAACAATTAAGCAAGAAAAAGAAATAAAGTACATCTGAATTTTAAAACAAGAAGTGTAAGTTTCCTGATTTTCAAATGACCTCATCTTATATACAGAAAATTCTGAAAAGTCCAAAGAAAAGCTCCTAGCACTGAAAACTGAATTCAGCAAAGTGGTGGAGTACAGGATCAACATCCCAAAAATTAGTAGTGTTTGTATTGACCAGAAATGAGCAATCAGAATTAAAAAAATAAAAATCCATTAACAATACCAATGAAAAGAATCAGAGACCTAGGATAAATCTAACCAAGGACGCATAAGACTTATACACAAAAAAATTAATAAGCATTGTTAACAGTAATTAAAGAAAAGGTAAATAAATTGAAGGACATTCTGAGTTCGTGGATTGGAAGACTAAATATTTTTAAGATGCCAATAATATCCAAATCAATTTATGGAGTCAATGTAACCCCAATCAAAATTCCAACCACCTGCTTTGCAGGTTTTGAGAAGCCAATCATCATATTTTTATGCAACAGTAAGTGGCCCTGAATAGCTAAAGCTACCTTGAAAAACAAGAATAAAGTTGGAGGACTCATACTTCCTGATCTTAAAACTTATTATAAGGCCACACTAATCAAACAACATGATACTGGCACAAGTACAGACATATAGACCAATAGAATCAAATTGAAAGCTCAAAAATAAGCCCTTACATTTATGTTTTTCACAAGGGAGAAAAGACCACTCAATAAGTAACAAATAGTCTCTTCAACAAATGGTGCTTGCATAACTGGATCTCCATCTGCAAGAAAAAGAACTACTATTGTCTCATACCACATACAAAAATCAACTCAAAATAGATCAAAGTCTTAAATATAAAGACTTAAATATAAATATCAAACTCCTAGTAGAAAACATAAGGAAGCATCATTGGGACATTGCACCAGACAATGGTTTCTTAGACTTTATACCCAAAGCACAAGCCACAAAAGAAGAAATAGATAAATGGATACTCATCAAAATTAAAAACTTTTGAGCTTCAAAGGGCATTGTAATAAAAATAAAAAGACAAATTAAACAATGAGAAAAATATTTGTAAAACACATGTCTGATAATTGTTAATATCCAGAATATATAAAGAAATCCTTTAACTTAAAAACAAAAAGATAAACACCTCAATTAAAAAATGGTAAAAAGAAAAACACTTGAATAGATATTTCTCCTAAGAAGATATGCAAATGGCCAGAAAGCACATGCAAAGATGCTCAACATTGTTAGCCATCATAGAAATTCAAATCAAAGCCACAATGAGATACAATTGCACAACCATCAGAATGATTGCTATTAGAAAAAAAAAACAGAAAATATGTGGTATTGGAAGCAATGCAGAGAAATAGGAACAATCATTCATTGCTGAAGGCAATTTGAAATGCTGCAACCACTGAAGAACACAGTTAGGCAGTTCCTCAGAAACTAAGGATAGAATTACCACATGACTCATCAATCATACTACAAGGTTTATAGCCAAAATAACTGTAAGCAGGGACTCAGATATTTGCATACCAATGATCACAGTGGCATTATTCACAATTGCCAAAAGACAGAAGCAATCTAAATGTCCATCAATTGATGAATGGATAAATAAAATATGGATACATTTACAATGGAATACTATTCAGCTATAAAAGGGAATGAAGTCCTGACATATGAAAACATGGATGAACCTTGGTGACATCAAATTGAGTGAAATTAAGCCAGACACAGAAACAGGAGAGGACAAATATTTTATAATATCACTGATTTGAAACAATTAGAATAAGCAAATTTATAGAATCAGCATCTAGAATCTAGATTACAAGAGGACTGATTGGGGATAGGTAATGGGAAGTTGAGGCTTATATTTACAGGGTTACTATTTGGAATAGTGAAAACTTTTAGGTAATGGATTGTGGTAATGGTAGAACAACATTGTCAAACCAATTAACAACACTGAAATATATATCTGAATATGATTAAGAGGACAAATATATGGTTGTGTATATGGTAACAAAATTAAAAATTAAAAAATCCTTGGATCTGTACTATACAAACAGTGAACCTTAAACCACTGACTTCAAATAATAGTACAATTATAAAACTATGCTATAATATATTGTAAGAAATGCAATTGTATATTGTACCACCAATGCAAGTTGTTGTTGGTGGGATGGTATATGGGAATCCAATATTTTGAGCATGATTGTTCTGTAAATGCACTTCTCTAAAAAAGAAAAAAGAATACAAATATATTTTTGTAATTAGGCTTTGAATTCAGTTATATTCAGATTTAACATTTTGATCTCACCACTTGCTACTCATATGACCATAGACAAGTCATTCAACTTTTCTGAGCTTGGATTTTATTATGTGTACCAGCACTATGATAAAAATAGAGTAGAATTGCATTTAAAAAGTAATCAATATTGGGTGCACAGGTAGTTCAGTGGTTAGAATGCCCGCCTTTCATGTGGGAGACCTGGGTTCGATTCCCAGACCATGTGCCCCCCCCAAAAAAAAGTAATTGATATTTCTGCCTAGCATATAGTAAGTGATGAAAACTATAAATTATCCATCCACTCCACCAGAATTTTCCTGCTCCAGCCAGGGTAACCGCACATCCTAATGCACTGAAACAGCAGAATCAATCTCTCCAACTTCCTGAGAAAGTTGAGAGAAAATTCATCCAAGTAGAAGGGCTATGTCAAGCCTCATTTTCGTCTGTGGGTGAAAACTAGCCTTTGTCATGCCGTTCTAAGTTCAGTGTCATATGGTCATAGTCCACACATCTATAAGCTTTCTCTCAACCCTTACAATGATTACTCATTCCCTATGACTGCTTTTTTGACTATTCTTAAATTTTTTCACTAGAACTAAAAAACCCATTTGAGAACAATCCACTTGGCTGACATCTTAATCTTGATTACTACTGCATGGAATCTGTAGATCAATTTGGGTAGAATTGACATCTTAATGACACGTAGCCTTCCTACCCATAAACGTGGAATGTCTTTCCATTTATTTAGGTCCTCTTCGATTTCTTTTAGCAATGGTTTGTAGTTTTCTGTGTACAAATCCTTTACAGTCTTGGTTAAGTTTTTCCTAGATATTTCATTCTTTTAATTGCTATTGTAAATGGAATTTTTTTCTTGATTACCTCCTCAGATCATTACTAGTGTACAGAAACACCTTTGATTTTTGCGTGTTTAAGTTGTATTTCCTCACTTAGCTGGACTCGTTTATTAGCTCAAATAGCTTTGCGGTCTGTTTTCAGGATTTTCTGAATATAGGATCATGGCGTCTGCAAATAGTGAGAGTTTTACTCCTCTTCCAATTGAGATATTTTTAGTTCTTTATCACGCCTAATTGCTCTAACTAGAACTTCTAGCACAAGGTTGAACAGCAGTGGTGGCAGTGGGGGCATCATTGTCTTCTTCCCGACATTAGAGGGAAATATTTCCATTCCTAACTGTGGAGTATAATGTTAGCTGTGGGTTTTAATATATGCCCTTTATCATGTTGCCCTTTGATTCCTACATTTTGAAGTGATTTTTATCATGAAAGGATGCTGAAATTTGTCGAATGCATTTTCTATGTCGAACAAGATGATCATGTGATTTTTCCCTTTTGATTTGTTAATATGGTATATTACATTAATAGATTTTCTTGGGTCGAACTACCTTTGCACACATGGAATAAAACCTGCTTGATCATGGTGTAAATTTCTTTTGTTAGATTCTATTTCAAAATATTTTGTTAAGGATTTTTGCATCCATATTTATTAGAGACCTATGGTCTGAAATTTTTCTTTCTTCTGGTATTTTTATCCAGCTTTTGTATTAGGGTCATTTTGATTTCATAGAATTAGTTAGGTAGTGTTCCCTCTCCTTCAATTTTTGGAGTAATTAAAGCAGGAAAGGTACTAATTCTTCTTGGAATGCTTGGTAAAATTCACCTGCGAAGCCATCCAGTCCTTGGCGCTTCTTTGTTGGTAAGTTTTTGATGACTGATTCAATCTCTTTACCTGATTTGTTTGCTTAGGTCTTATATTTCTTCTTGAATCAGTGTAGGTTGTTTGTGTGTTTCTAGGATGTTGTCCTCTTCATCTAAGTTGTCCAGTTTGGGGCATACAGTTGTTCACAGTAACTTCTTAAATTATTTTTTATTTCTTTTGGGTTTCTTTGGTAATCCTGCCCCCTCACATTTGTGATTTTATTTACAGCTTCTCTCTTTTTGTCCTTGCCCATCTAGATAAGGGTTTGTCAATTATTGATCTTCTCTAAGAAGCAACATTCCATTTAATTAATTTCTGCTTTAATCTTTATTATTTCTTTCTTTCTGTTTGCTTTGGGAATAGTTTGCTGTTCTTTCTCCAGTTTTTCCAGTTGATCAGCTAGGGTTTTTGTTTTGACTTTCTTCTTTTCTTAATATAGGTGCTTAGGCAATTCCTTTTCAGCACTGCCTTCACTGCATCTCATAAGTTTTGATATGCTGTGTTCTCATTTTCATTTGTCTTAAAATATTTATTGATTTCTCCTGCAATTTCTTCCTCAACCCACTGATTGTTTAAGAGCTTTTTAGCCTCCATATGTTTGCATATTTTCCAGTTCTCTGATTTTTTTCATTTCCAGCTTTATTCCATTATTATCAGAGAAAGTGCTTTGTATAATTTCAATGTTTTAAAATATATTAGACCTGTTTTGTGCCCCAGCATGTGGTCTATCCTGGTTAATGTTCCATGAGCACTTGAGAAGAAAGTATACCCTGTTGTTGGGAGATGCAATGTTCTATATATGTCTGTTAGGTATAGTTCATTTATCTACTACTTAGATTCTCTATTTCTTTATTCATCCTCTGTTTAAGTGTTCTATCTAATGGAGAGAGTGATTTGTTGAATTCTCTCACTATTATGGTACAGCAGTCTATTACTTCAGTTTTGTCAGTGTTTGCCTCATGCACTTTGATTAAGAGCATAAATATTTATGATTGTTATTTAGTCTTTTTGAATTTCCCCTTTTATTAATATATAATATCCTTCTTCATCATTTATAACTTTTTTCATTTAAAATCTATTTTGTCTGTTATCAGTGTAGCTATTCCAACCAGGTTTTTTTTTTGGTTACTGCCTTCATGATGGAATATCTTTTACCATCCTTTCATTTTAAATCTATTTTTATCTGTGGATCTAAATGAGTCCCTTGTTAACAGCATATAGATGGATCATATTTTTTAATCCATTCTTCCAATGTGTCTTTTGATTAGGGAGTTTAATCCATTAATATTCAGTTATTGCTGTAAAAGCAGGTCTTACTTCAACCACCTTTTCCTTTGATTTTTATTTGTCAGATCTATTTTTTTATCTTTATTTTTATCCTTCTAGTTACTCTTACTAAAACTCTTTAATTCTGTACCACCCTCTGGGTCTCCCTCGCCTGTCTTTTATTTTCAGCCAGATGAACTCCTTTTAGTAGTTCTCATAGGGCCAGTCAGTCTTTTATTAAGAAACTTGCTCAGCTTCTTTTATCTGTAAATATTTTAAATTTTCCCTCATTTTTGAAGAACAGTTTTGCTGGATAGAGAATTCACTGATGGAAATTTTTATCATTTAGTGTCTGAAATACTTCATACCACTGCCTTCTGACTTCCATCATGTCTGAAAGAAAATCAACACTTAGTTTTATTTGGCTTCTGTTGTATGTGGTGAATAGCTTTTATCTTGCTGTTTTCAGAATTTTCCCCTTCTTTTCTGATTTCACAGTCTGTTTAGTTTGGGTCCTTGAGTCTATCTATTCAGAAGCAATGCTGTGTGGAATGAGAGGACAGTGGATAGGCATTCTGTAAGTCCATGAATGTTGGTTTAGAAGAAGCATTGTGAGAAAGGAAGGCAAATCCATACCCAGAGTGTGTGTCTACTCCAGTTAGAATAAAATGCCAGCCCTTCCATAATGGAAGGTGTCCCAATGCAATCAGCCTGCCACCAAGTACCAGGCTTATCACAATGGGGACTGGTGCAATAGCAAGGACTGAGTGTTGGTCACTGCTGCTGGCAGATTGGGTGCTCAGCAGTGGCTGCTACTAGGTCAGCCTTGGTGAGTGGAAATCCATGTTACTGAGCCCATACACAACCTCTATCCCTGTTACAGTGGCCACATTTTTCATGAACCCATTGAGCAATGATTGGTTTGTCTGGGGAAAGAGGCTGACTGGTATCCACAGAATGGGTCAAATTATCCACTGAATTATTAAAATTTTCCTCTGCTGATGTCACCTCCTGGTAAGCATTCATGTGGGATGCAAATATCTTCATAGCATTGCCCACTCATAATTGTGTATCCACATACCTCTTCCCCAGAACCCTTTGCCATCAGTTTTTCAATCATGTCCCTTCCAAGTTTCTGACCAAAAAGCCAAACCATTGGCAAAAGCCTATAAATGAGTATACTATCAAACTTCTGGCCATTTGTCTTTCCAAGCAAAATGAGCAACCATATGCACTTCCTGAAGTTCCATATACTGGGAAGATTTCCCTTCACAATATCCTTCAGGGATGTCCCAGAAAAAGGCTATAGTGCTGCAGCTGTCAACTTTTGGGTGATACCTGTATGTCATGCAGAACAATCTGTAAATCAGGTCCAAGTTTTCTCCATCTTAGAAACTCCCCAAGAAGCCATAACTGTGGGCTGGGAAAGAGAAGGCAAAATGGCAGGAGTGGGGGCATGTGCATTTGGACCACTTCCTCATGTAAATTAATTGTGCCTTCAGGACCAGCTCAAACCCTATCAGGTATATACCACATCCAAAGTATGATGGAGTACTTCTGTGCCTGCCCAAATTTATGGCTTGGTGGGCCAGAAAACCCCCAGGTCATGAAAAGTAACTCAGGTCTCATCATAACATGGTAGTCCATGATTAAAAATTTGGTCCCTATTAAGGCATAGTAGAGGGCAGGCCATGGTGGCTCAGCAGGCAGAGTTCTCACCTGCCATGCCAAAGACCCAGGTTCAATTCTCGGTGCCTGTGCACGCAAGAAAAAGAAAGGCCCAGTAGCAGGTCAAAAGCTGTTTTTCAAAAGGAGAGTAGTTATTTGCAGAGGATGTCAAGGCTTTATTTCAAAAGCTAAAAGATCTGCATTATGATTCTCTTTTAAGGGACTGCCTAAAGAGACAGGCTCCAGAAAGTATTTCTACTTACTACTGACAATTCCAGCACCATTAGTTCTGCTGGATTCTAGGGCAAATAGCAGGCAGGTCACACAATAGCCTAAACCAGTTGCTGAACCTCCTCTTGTTCCAGACTCCACTCAAAACCAGCAGCTCCTCAGGTCACTTAGTAAATAGGCCAGAGTAGCAAACCCAAATGAGGAATATGTTGCCTCCAAAATCCAAGAGACCAAATAGGTATCTTGCCTGTTTCTTTTTATTGTAGGAATGTCCGCATACAACAGCTTATACTCCACCTTAAAAAGGATATCTCAACATGCCCCACACTGCTGCCAGCTGAATGCAAACTGTTACTGGTGATCTGTACTAACATTAATTGAGATAAAAGCATTTTCCAGATCAATAGCTACATACGATGTACCAGGTTATGAATTAATTTGCTCAAGCAATGATCCTACGTCTGGAATAGCAGCTGCAATTGGAGTCACAACATGGTTAAGTTTATAATAATCGACTGTATTCCTGCAAGATCCATCTGTTTTCTGCACAAGCCAATTAGGAGAATTAAATGGAGATATGGTGGAAATCACCACCTCTACATCCTTCAAGTCCTGAAGAGCGGCACTAATCTCTGCAATCCCTCCAGGAATCTAGTATTGTTTTTGATTTATGATTTTGTTAGATAGTGGAAGTTCAACTGGCTTGCATTTGGCCTTTCCTACCACAGTAGCCCTCACTCCACAGGTCAGGGAACCAAGGTGGGGATTCTGTAAATTGCTGGTATGCCTATACCAATTAAGAACTCTGGAACTGAGAAAATCACCACGCAATGGGTCTTAGGATCCACTGGACCCACCATGAGATGGCTTTGACCTAAAACTCAATTGATCACCTGATTTCCAAATGCTCCTTCTCCAACTGGTGGACCACAGTGATGTTTTGGGTCTCCTGGAATTAACATCATTTCTGAGCCAGTGTCTAATAATTCCCAAAATGTCTGATCATCTCCTTTTCCCAAATGCACAGTTACCCAAGTAAAAGGCTGTAGGAGTCATTGGGGAAGGCTTGGAGAAAGACTAACCACATAAATATTTGACAGTATAACAGAATCATTACTCGTTTCAGTTTGCTACCGCTGCTGAAATGCAATGAACCAGAAATGAGGTGGCTTTTAAAATGTGGATTTATTAGTTTACGAATGTACAGTTTAATGTCATGGAACTATCTTAATTAAGGCATCAACAGGAAGATAACTCCTTTGAAGAAAAGCCACTGGTCTGGGACACCTCTGTCATATGGTAAGGCACATAGCCAGCATCTGCTTGTCCTTCACTCCCTGGTTCCATGGCATTCAGATTCAGATTCCAGTGTATTTCTCTCTGAGTATCTGTGGATCCTCTCTTAAGATATCTGGGGCTATTCTCTCTTGGTGTTTCTGCCTTTCTCTCATAAAGGACTTCAGTAAATGATTAAGAATCACCTTTAATTTGGTGAGTCACATTTCAATGGAAACAATTTAACCAAAAGGTCCTACCCATAATAGATCTGTACCCAAAATAATGGATTTAAAAACACGGCTTTTTCTGCAGTACATAACAGTTCCAAACTACCACAACCCTCAAGGAGAAACAGCCTTCTCTTTATTAAAAAGGCTCTGATTCAATAAACTATCTTAATTAATTAATTAAGTGACCATAATATCTATTTCTGTTATTCAAGTTAGACTTCTATTCACCTGATCTAGGACTCTTCTCCTTATATAAATCAAGTAAACATTTAATAGACTGCCAATCTATTTGACTTCTAGGGACCCCAGGACCTACTAGCCAGGGCTATAAGTCTCTGGGAGTTAGACAACTTTGATTGCTGTTTTTGGTCTGCTGTCTATTATGGCAGCCACATCCCCAAATTTGTCTTTGGTGATCGAATGCAGCCACTTGGCTTCTTCCAACTCAGGATCTGATCATCCCCACTGCATTATGGTTCAAAGTTCAGTAACAGCAGTTTCCACAGCAATATCTGACCAAAAGAGAAGAGCAACCAAAAAGCACCTCAGGAAAGATGAAGTTAGTCTCACAAATTTATTCCTTGTGGCCCTGCTGAAAGGTATGCCCTGTGGACATTCCTGGGGTTCGTGAGCAGGACTTTCATGATAAATACACTGTAATATTCCAGCATCTCTAAGTCTTTTTATCTCCATTATAGCAGGGCATTATTTTGATGTCAAGCAATGTAAGCCACCTTTGGACCCAATTATAGCCAATCATCCAAACAAACTATTAGAGCCCTTTCTAATCCCTTGAGCTACAACATTGAAGCCAGAATCTCTGATTAGTGGACCCCTATCAATAAATTCCACCTGATCCAATTTTATATTCCTTCCACCATTATCCCACACCTTTGATATGCCTTCCTCTATATATTCCCCTGATTGTTATCTATGTAAAGTGTAACAGTCATGCAGTTCTTTTGGAATATAGCATACCTTCTCATAGATCACATTCTGTGCTTCACCTTTTCAGGCCTGTTGGGACTTCAGTTTAGTTACAGTTATAGTTCTGGAAGAAAAGAGGGGTTTGGGGGGTGAGTCATGAAAAGAATTAGAAGTTCCTTGCAAATGAACTACTTCAGGGAATTCCATTGCAGTTTCATCTGGTAAAACCAGATTAATTTCTTTAAGCAGTTGAGTTAGGGGTCTTTGCTCAAGGAAGGTGATTACAGGTTTGTTAGATACAGCAGAGTTGATTTCTTCAGGGGACTCTAGGATGGCACATTCCTCAGGGCATATTGGAAGTCAGTACCTGGCTGCTCAGGGCAAACCATTAGTTTTGTCTGGCAAACACTCAGCAGAATCTATAATTTCCATGTCCCCTCCACCATCATTATCAACTCATATGTCTCCATTCCAATTTTCAGAATCCCTTTTCTTTCCAATTAATGTCTTCCTCTTACCAGCAGGTAACCTTCAAGGTGGCAAATTTAATTTACCTTGTAGTTCAGCTAATTGTGCAATGACACTCTGGATCTGATTTTCAGAATTCTTAACTATGTGGCTACTCAAAATATGATTCTTTTTCAGGACACGCATAGAAACTTTCACATCCTTCATGCAGTTCTTAAGTTGCAAATTTGAAGCCCTGAGCTCACTTCTTTCTTTTATAACTGTATCCAGAATATTTAGGAATGACCATCCAATATCATACCTTATAATTTCACAAAAATCTGTTAAAGTGCCTTTCCTCTTATAAGCACAGACTATCAATGCCACCTTTATTATTGGAAATAGAGTCATTAGTGCTTTTGAATCTAATCAGATTATAGAAGCAATTCAGAAAGCTCATCCTTAAGATTTTTTCTAGAGAATCATTTTCAGTACCACAGCTGTATTCCTGAAGAGTTTCTTGGGAAACAGAACCAACAGCATATGTATGTCAATATTATGAGATTTTTTATAAGAATTGTCTCACACAGCTGTGTGGATGGGCAAGGTCATATTATCTAGGGCAGGCAAAAAGTTGGAAACTCCAATGAAGGTTTTTGGTGAATTCCCCAGGTAAAGCCTGTGAACCAATTTAGAGATAGAAATTCTCTCTTCTGACTGCTGAAATCATCACTTCTTTTAAAGCCTTCAGTTGTTTGGATGAGACTTCTCTCATTATTGAAGGCAATCTCCTCAGTTGAATGTAGTTGCAGTCAGTCATAGATGCCATCAATTTACTGATGACTTAAGTCCACAAAATCTTTTCACATAACAACTAGGCTAGTTCTTGCTTGAACAAACAACTGGGAACCATAACCTGGCCAAGTTGATGCATGAACTTAACCATTACAGACAGCTAAACAAAAGGGGTAATAAGATTCAGAATCTCATAAAATAACATTAAAAATGTCCAGATATCAATTAAAAAATCACTCATAATACTGAGATCCAGGACTATCTCAAACTGAATTATTACTACATTCAATAGAGTCCATTGTTGAAAACACAGAGATGTTAGAATTTTTTGATAGATTTTAAAACAGCCATGATAAACTCCTTCAATGATGAATTGCAGAGACACTTGAAACAAATGAAAAAATAGAAACCCTCAGCACAGAAAGTATCAGGAAATAAATAGAACATATAAAGAAGAGCCAAATGGAAATTTTAGAACAGAAAAAGCACAATCACTAAAGTAAAAATTCATTGGATAGACTCAACGGCACAGTAGAGGGAAGAAAGGGGATAATCAATGAAGTGAAAGAGAATAATAGAAATGTAATCTGTACAACACAAAGAAAGTAGATGAAAATCTAACGAAGATAAAATACAAACTATCTCAGGGATCAGATGAACCAAAACAAAAGATATAATACACATGTTTTCGGAGCACCAGAAGGAGAGAAGGAAGACAGGACTGAAAATGTGCTTGGAGGAATAGTCTGATAATTTCCCAAACTTTGTAAAAAGTTGAGTTAACCACAAACAGGATTAATGCAAAGAAATCCACATCAAAACACATTTGCACACTGGTATTTGATCCACAATGAATGGAGTTGGCCTAAGGGTACAATGACTAGGGAATGGACTACTGAGCCGCTGCAGGAAGGAATGAAGATGTGAGGCATGCAACTAGATGAATGAACCTTAAGAGCTGTATGTTGAATGAAATGTCAAGAACAGAAAGATAATTATTATCATGCCTCAATTATATTGACTAACTATAAAATAAAAATTCAGTGAACTAAAGTCAAGAGCATGTATTTTCAGGTTGGGGCTTATTGTAATGGGCCCTAGATTGCAAGCTCTTACACCAGTCTCATATATTCAGGAGGTGCAACTGTTAATTCTAAATTGTGAGATACTGAGATGTTTTTATATAGCATGGTCTCTCCCAGAAATATCAGGTATTTATGTGACACCTAAGACTCAGAGTCAGAGCTATGAAGCTATGAAAGTCAGAAGTACCCATAAAGGAACTGTTTAAAAAGTTGAAAAAGTGATCAGACACTGAGTAGAGATATGGATGAAACTGATCTGGATAGGAATAAAGTATGTCAGAAGACTGGGTACGGGATGTTATAATCCATATCTTAAAAACTTCAACTTCTGTGTGAGACTAAAGGGAGAGATGGTTTTTGGTGCAAAATTTATATTTGGGTAGTGCATTTCCTAATTTAACTTGTATGGTCAATTTAGTGAACACCATAAGTACAAGGAATCTTGAACAGGGCATGAGATTTTGTTGGTTTGTCCAGGTTACTGTAATGCCCCAATAAATTCCAGAGTGAATCGGACAGTGAATAAAGAAGCATTTGCAAAGTGCCCTTGGGGGAATGTGGACAAAGGGGGAAAGATTCAACTTCCCTATTTGGAGAATTTGTGATACTCTCACAAGCAGTGGGGACAACCAAATCAATAGGCTGAGTCCTCGTTCTTGGGGTTCATCCCTATGAAACTTATTCCTACAAAGGATAGGCTAAGCCTACTTAAAATTAGGCCTAAGAGTCACCCCCCAGAGAACCTCTTTTATTTCTCAAATGTGGTCTCTCTCTCTAAGCCAACACAGCAAGTGAACCCACAGTTCTCCCGCTCTACATAGGACATGACTCCCAGGGATGTAAATTTCCCTGGCAACATGGGATAGAAATCCTGGGATGAGCTGTGACTTGGCATCAAGGGGTTGAAAAAACCTTCTTGACCAGAAGGGAAAAGAGAGAAATGAGAAAAAATAAAGTGTCAGTTGCTGAGAGGTTTCAATCTGAGTCAAGAGGTCATCCTGGAGGTTATTCTTATGCATTATATAGATGTCCCTTTTGAGTTTATGATATATTTGAGCGGGTAAAGGGAAGTACCTGAAACTGTAGATCTGTGTTCC
>PVIY010000058.1:80023-307378 GCA_004026745.1 Myrmecophaga tridactyla
GATATAGCTTTCTCAATGTGACTGTGTGATTGTGAAAACCTTGTGTTTAATGCTCCTTTATCTATGGTATGGACAGATGAGTAAAAAATATGGATAAAAAATAAACAAATAATAGGGGGAACAAAGGTTAAAATAAATTGAGTAGATTGAAATACTAGTGGTCAATGAAAGGGAGTGGTAAGGGGTATGGTATGTATGAGCTGTTTTCTTTTTATTTTTCTGGAGTGATTGAAATGTTCTGAAAATGATCATGGTGATGAATACACAACTATGTGATGATATTATAAGCCATTGATTGTACACCATGTATGGAATATTTATATGTTAAGAATGTTTGTGTTTGTATGTTGTTTTATCAATAAAATGTAAGAATAAACTAAGTCCCTGCCCTCAAGGAGCTCACAGCAAATTATTACTAAAAATTATTAAACTAAGCTACATAATTGTTAATCAAAAGCATAATTACTAACCAATATGTCAAGTTATTGCATTCATTTTCCCTTTGCTACATAACAAATTACCACAAAGTTGGTGACTTAATACAACGTCCATTTTTAAAATTTCGAGTTCTGTTGTTAAACAGTCCAGACTTAGGTTAGCTGGGTCCTCTGCTCAGGGTCTCACCCTGCGAAAATAAAGGTGCTGATTGGACCATGTTTTGGGGTGCTAAGGTGTCTCTTCCAAGATCATTCAGGTGCTTGGTAAAGGTCTTGGAAATGTTCAATTCTTTGCACTTGTAAGACTGAGTTTACTGTTTTGTTTTGGCTGACAGTCAAAGGTCATTCTCAGCTACTACAGGAAAACCTAGGTTTGTGGCCCCATGGACACTTCCATAGGACCTCTCACACTCTTAAACTTCAAATCTCTCCTATATCAGGAGGAGCCCAGTCCCGTGTAGAGGGTCACCTGATTAGGTTAAGTGTATCTATGATGAGCTCCCTTTGATTAATACAAGTTTTGATTAATCCTTTGATTAATATCTGTGATTAATTAATCACAGGTGTGATATCCCATTACATTCCACACTCAAAGGAAGGCCATGCATATACAGGGCATAAACATCAGCGTGTGGGAACCGTGGGGGCTGTCTTAGAATTCTACCTACCACAGCGATACAAAGAATATAAATGAATGAAGTGCTGTGAATTGAAGTGCAGGAATAGCAAATTAGGTGACATACCTGCCATCCATTACCCCCTGGCCTGTGGCAGATATCCATTCCTAATGGCTGTAGTCATATTATCACTGAACAGAGACATGATTTAACAATTCCTCTGTAACAAAACAAGTGGAAACTATTTTCACATTATTAGATGAGGGAAATTAGGGAAAGCATCTCAGAGGATTTGTTGTTTGTATCTAAAATGAGTAATTTTTAAAGCAGAGAAAGAGCAGTTCAGGAAGGAAGGACTATATGTGTGAGAATATAAAAGTATAACAATATGTTGAGTTTTCAGGGTAAAGTAAATATTCCATATATATGGAAGGTAAGATACAAATGAAAGAAATATAGTGGAAAGACTAACCTATGGTCAGAATATATAAAACTAGTGATTCTATCTCATAGATAGGCTGACCATATAATGTCTCTAAATCAGAAGACTTTGGAGAGAGAAATATAAAACGACTAATGATAATCCCAGGAATACAGGTAAAAACTGAGATTACCCTAAGAAAGCCCTATTTATAGGCAATAGAAACTAAGGAAGGATTCTAAATCTGGAGAGTAACCTTGAACAAGGACAATGAAAAGGAGGTAGGTAGACAATCAGAGGCCCATTTTATCTAAATTCATTTTTTATTTGGGATTATCATACTGATAATTGCATCAATTTGTTTGATGATCCCTGCTATTTTTGAAGCTTCTTTTTAAATTTTTGGAGAGCTGTAAGAGCTGTGCCAATAATTTCAGATTATGGTCAATTTACCTCTGAATGCTGTGAAAAGGAATGTCAACCCTTTTATAGGATAATGCAAAGACACAATGACCTTACACATACCAAACACATTTTTGAAAATTCTAAAAAGGAATCTGGGTTTTGGTGTTTCTGATTAGTTCAATAAATAGATTTAAAATAACTTCAATACTGCTATGCTGCTATTTATTGTGTCATTTTGTGAAAACAGAAGTTTGAGTAAATAGCTCAAATAATGTGAAAATAAAGCAGGAGTAATGCTGTTCTTCTGGTTATATACTCTTTAATGAACTGAACTTTGTTGTAGCAATATAATTTTAGATTCAACCATGTGAAATAGACGTATTCCGTACTACCCTGTATGGATTTTCAGCTGGATGTCAAATGGAAGTTTTCCCTTTCCCATTTCTCATCATCTGGGATAACATTGTGGTTAAATTTGATTTAAATTCACCATGTAAATTTCATAATGCAAACCACTAACAATAGAACAAATTCTAGTTTATATTCACAGGGGTGTGGAATCTCAGTTTTCAACTATATCTGTACTTTATAAATCAGTATCAGGAGAAAATAGAGAAAAGAAAATATGCATTTTCCTTAGACTCTGCAGTGGTTTGAGTCTGTATGTACCCAAGTGAAACATGTTATTTGATTTAATTCATTCCTCTAGATATGCACCCATTGTAAATAGGACCTTTCGATAAGGCTACTTCTGTTAAGGTATGCCACACCTCAATGAGGATAGGTCTTAATACTAGTACTGGAATCCTTTTATTTGTAAAGCAAAATCACTTTTCACTGCTTGGGATCTCCCTCTTTTGCCACGACCCAGGAGGAGCTTGTAAAACGCATAGTCTTTTTTTTTTTATCCTTTCAGGGATAATAAATCTATTTTTAAAACCTGTCCATGTATCAGCACTGAAAAAGGAAAAGTCAAGACTTTCAAGAAATGTGATGTGATGCCAAGGATCTGAAATCTAAGAGTCCCAAGAGCAGCCTGCTCCTTAATGACATATGATGAGATTATTTTTCACCTGTGTTATTAAGATATAACTGGCATGCAGTAGATTGTACATGTTAAAAGTGTGCCCTTTTATAAGTTTTACTATATACACCCATAAAACTATCAACACAGTGAAGACAATAAACTATCAGAGAACTCATAAGTTTCTTTTTGCCCCCTTGGTATCCTTCCCTCCCTTCTTTCACTCATTCAAGCCCAAGGCAATTGTTTATCTACTCTCTATCATTTTAGATTCACTTACATTTTCTAGAATTTTATATAAATGGAAATCACACCATATTGACTCTTTTGAGCCACCATTTCTTAGTAGTCCATTGTATGACCACACCACATTTTGTTTATGTATGCTTATATTAATGGACATTTTTAGTTGTTTCCAGTTTTTGAGTATTGTTAAGAAAATTACCATGAAGCTTCTTATACAAGTCTTTCTGTGGACATATGTTTTCAATTCTCTTGGGTATACACCTAGGAGTGGAATGACTGGATTAGTTGTTAGATCAATGATGAACTTTTTCAGAAACTGCCAAAAATATTTTCAAAGTGACTGTGCCATTTTACATTCACATTAGCAGTATGTAATTGTTCCCTTTGCTCTACATCCTCATCAACACTTGGTATGATCATCCTTTTTAGCTTTAGATACTCTTGAGGGTGTAGTGAAATCTCATTGTGGTTTCAATTTCCATTGTATTAATGACTAATGATGGTGAACATATTTTCATGTCTTTATTTTACACCTGTATGTCTTCTTTGGTGACTATTTGTTCAAATATTTAATCTATTTTTACTGGCCTTTCTTTATATTTTTGTAGTTTGAGAGTTTTTCGTTTTATATTTTGTAAACAAGACCATTATTGGATATATGATTTGCAAAGATTTTCCCCCAATCTGTGACCTGTATCTTCATTCCATTAAACATGTACTTTGTAGAATGAAGCTCTTACTTTTTATAAAGATAAATTAATCATTTTTCTTTTATTGATTGTGCTTTTAGTGTCACATGGTTGCCTTTCATTGAACTTCTGGATTAGTTTAATCAAATTTGGACATTTCAGCTGTGATTTTTCCAAATGTTTTTCCTGCTTCCTTTTTCTCCTCTCACTTTAGGACTCCAATTACTCCAATTAGGGTTCTTAAAGTTGTTCTCAAGCTTCCTTGTGGTATGTTGTTTCCCTCAGTATTTTCTCTCTGTTTCATTTTGGATATTTTCTATTGTTATGAATACAAGTTAAATAATATGTTCTTCTACAGTGTCTAATTTGTTTTAATCACATCTTATGTATCTGATAAAATATCACAGATATTTGACAATTTGATCAATATATGATGGAGAGTGTTTCCCTTCATGTACATCCTGTTCTATGTTCTCTGCACTTCTTTGGCTAAATTTGTGGATTTCTCTGTCATTATTTCTTGAATATTTTTTTCTGTCATTTTCTCCTTGTATTCTCCTTTCAGGACTCCCATAACATATATATTGTTATCCCTGATGTTGTCCCAGAGGTATCTTAGGCTATTTTTACTTTTTATAATTCCTTTTTCTTTCTGCTCTTTTGCCTCACTCATTTTAATTTTCCTGTCATTGGGTTTTGTTGACTTTTCCCTCTGCCAGCTCCAATGTGGAGATGAAACTCTCCTGGGAATTTATGTATTTCAGTTATTGTGGTCTTCAACCTAGTAATTCTGTTTGGTTCCCTTTTAAAATTTCTTTTTGCTAACATTCTCATATTGCTCATTTGTAGTTTACTTGCTATCCTTTAGTTCTTTCTATACATTTATCTTTATCTCCTTGAGCATTTTCAAGATCATTTCTTTGAAATATTGTTCAGCCTGCTTAGAATCTGGACTTCTTCATTGTTATTTTCTGGATTTTTTATCTTCTTCCTTTGGATGGGCCATCATTTTCTGTTTCTCTGTGTAATAATCTTTTGTAGCACACTGTACATTTTAATATTTTAAAATATTTACTCTGGGTTTACTCCATGAAATATCTGTTTCTTGATATTTTTGTCCAGCTGGTAATATGACAGATATTTCTTGATTGTCAGCACTCCTATCAGGAAGGTCTGTCCAAGGCCAATGTAAAGTCCTCCCTGTCTCTTCTGGACCTGTGTCTTCTCCTGTACTTGTTCTTGTTAGTGGCTTTGGGGTTACCTTATGTACAGGTGTTTGAATTCCCACTCTATTTCAAAGGAGACAGACATTCTCCCTATTCCCAGTATTTAAAGGAGGTAAGCCTTTGCCCCAAGCCACCCGTCTCAATAATTTCTTACACTGCTTTCATCGTTTCAAGCTGCTTTCACTTGCAGTTCCTGAAGGGCGAAGTTGGAGAGTAGTTTCCCAAAGCAGTCTTTCACAACCAGAATAAGTCCAGGGACCGATAAAGGAGGTACAGATGTGTGCCAACATATACCAGGAAGAGGATCAAGAGGGACAGCAGAAGCTTCTTCCATGGCCCTCCAAATGTGTGCTTTCTTGACATGCACAGCAAATTCAGCCCTTCAACTATCCCCAAAGCTTGAAGGAAGCATACCTGTCTTTAAGCCTCCTCAGCTGCCTTTGTCTAGTGCAGGTTTGAGAATTGGTTGCCTTTATAGCCAGCTTCCAGTGATATGAAGTCACTAATAAAAATCTATGATTAGTGATTAATCATGTCCATTCTTGATTTTGAGGAAGTGGATTTTTATGTCCCTTTCTGTAACTAGCAAGCTGACCAGGGCTGGACTCCTTGGAAGCTTGCTCCAAGAGTAAGGGATGGGTACCACTAACCACAACACAGAGAAAATTATTTACTAGTCTTTATTCTAATTTACCAGCCTCTTCCTCCAACTCATAATTGTCTGCAGTATAGTGCTCTATTGGACTCTAGAGTTCCAAAGTATTTGTTTCTGACAGTCCATGTCTATTTTATAGTCATTCTGATGGTGCATCTGAATTCTGGAGCTCCCTACTCCACAGTCTTCCCACAATCTTCTTTCATTATGAAATGTGAATGTGCTTGCAATACTGGTTATATTGTCAAAGCAATCATAATTGAATGCATAAGATGGGTAGGAAATTCAATAAAATAATAAAAATAATAAGCAAGAATGTGACAAATGTACACCAAAGATTGTGATGGAATAGATGATTAATTCAGTTTGGTATATGTATAAACTTTGGTGTCAATGGCACTTCCAGAATGATATCAATCAGGATATTGGAAATTTAGGTTTGGAACATGGGAGAAAGTTCAGTGCTATATTGCTAAGGAAGAAAGGTAGGAGAAAAAACTAGAAAGTCAGGAAATAGTCTAGGGTCTTATTTAGCATATCATAATTGCTCAGTAATTGGGTGCTGAATAAATGAATGAAAAACAGAACTCTGGTGTAAAGAAGTGAGAAAACACGAGAAAGGATGATCATGGAGGAGAATATGACACTACATATTTTATCCTTCAGGCTCCTTGATGATAAATTCTTGATAACAAAGTCCCTCACATTTATGTGATTTAGGGACATTTTTGAAAAGTCTCTGGGTGTCTTTCAGCCACGTGCTCCAGAAAAACATGTTTTTGATCTTAATCCATTATGTGAGCCCATTGTAAAGATGATCTTTTCATGAGATTACTTCAGTTAAGGTGTAGTCCAACAGAATCAGGTTAGGTTTTAATCCTGTTATTGGAGTCCTTTATAAGCAGAAAGAAATTCAGATGTACAGAGAGAAAGCCATGGAAAGAAACCAGAAATCAATGAAATACAGGGAGCCAGGAGAGGCTGCTATATGTATTGCCATGTGATAGAAAAACCAAGTTTGAAAGATTGCCAGCATCTAGCTCTAGAGTACCATAGTATTCTTGAGGAAAGCATCATCTTGATGACACCATTTTGGAATTTTATTGGCCTTAAAACTCTGAGCCAATAAATTCCTATTGTTTAAAGAACCCATTGCATGGTAGTTGTTTTAGAAAGCAAGAAACTAAAAAAAATTAAAACAATAGTTTTAGAAATGTAATGAAAATTCAAGAGGATAGACATAGTTTTGTAGTGATCTCCATTTTTTATTTTATCTCCATTCACAAAGTGAATGGCATGCTATACACTTCTGAACAGTCACTACGTGGCCCTTATTACCTATCAGATCAAATTGCCTCATTATTGCATTTCCTTTCAAGTTTATAAATGGGAGGCTTAAAATATCTACAAGATGAAATGTAGTTCGAAATGCATTGTGTTCTTTTAACTACCCCATTTGCTCATCAGTGAATTTATGCATGATTTTAGAAGTCTTTTCCAACAAAGCAACAGCTTCTAAATGAAAACTTTGCTTTGCTATTTTATCAGCTGTCTAAATTTAAAAAAATTCCTGTTCTGCTACTAAGATAGAAGTGGATTTCATTTAAATAAGGAAAGCTATTAATCCAGACAATATCATAAACTGAAACATGATATTGTCAGAGGAAATGAATTTTACTTTCAGGCCACCAATATAAATTATTTATTTTTATTATGTTTTACTGAGAAGAATGATCATTCATCTTATCTTTTAAAATTTATCCAGTATAGAAGGCACATATTTTTAAAAATGTAAATATAAGCCTATAACATTAATAAATATGAATAAAATATTCAAAATTATTTAAAGTCTTTTTAATTGAAATTTTTTAAAAATTAGACTTAAATTCAGTTTCATGAGCATGGGCTGGGAAAATGCATTAAACATAGAATAACAAGAAGAGTATTATCTTTCCACTTGCTTACACTTTTATCTATTTGCAATAATGATTAGGTATTCAAAATCTTTAGGTTTCTTTATGCGTTTTTGTGATCACGATACATTTTGCAATAGGAAAGACATGGATAGATGAAAGTTGCAATCACATTGAAACAAAAACACCTTAGAATTCCAGAAAACTGGCAGAATAGGATAGATCGAGCTCCACTCTGCTCCAAGAAAAAGTTAGAGAAAGGATAGGGCTTCAACTGAGACAGCAATTCCTGAGTGTAGCTTTACTTGGATAGTCTTCTGCACCACAAAGCGCGGCCCTGGTTGCAAACGCTGAGGAATTGAGAAGCAGAGAACCAGAGCCTAACACAGTAGCTCAGAGTGGAGTGCCCAAGAGTGCATGGATGGGGAGATGGGGACTAGGAAGTAAGCCAAACCATGTTCCTTGAACACAATACAAACTTCAGTGCAGCCCCATGACCTGAGACTCACCCTACACCCCATGCACCTGAATCCCATCACCCACTTTCACTCCCCATGCTCCAAGCACCCCACACTGCCAATGTGTACATACTCACCCTACACCCCCAATCCAAATGCAACCCAACCCACCTCTTTTGCACTCGTTCTGAGTACTACTTTCCCCTCCCTGCTCCCTTCAGGCTGTCACCAGTGCATAAAGGCTGTGGGTGCTTACCTCCATACCCAGGCTATACCCGACCCCAGACCATCCAGTCATGCAGCCCCACCCAACACCACCTGAGCTCTCCATGTAAGTAAATAAGTTTATGGCACTCCTAGACCTGTACATGGCATGACCCCCAGTCAGGCTTCACAGCTCTGGGAATGTGTTGACCTATGCAGCCAGGTCACATCCATCCCCAACCCATGAAGGAATAATGCTGATCTGCTGCCATAGCTCTGCACATGTGCACAAAGGGCTCTATACCCTAGGCTAGCACACAAAAGGGGCACAACTCCAGACCCATGCATCCACACAGGCACAACCTCCCAGGCTGCTGGGTACCTATGTTCACAGGCACCAGAGGAGCATCCCTAGCCTGTGCCTATACCTGCACTGCAATGCAGCATGGCACTGTTGTGCCCCAGCACATACCCTGCATCCTGCTATACATCCATCTCACAAACACAAGGCTTTAGACTACTGAAGTCAATCAACTTCCAAAGTAAATCAATAAAGATATTTACAAGTAGTGAAAACAATAGAAGATCACTAAGCATACCACAATGCAGACAGATATAGCCCAGCCTAATGGCCAAATTAAAACACCAGAGGAGACACAGACATTTGAGCAACTAGTCAAAGATGTTCATTTAACTCTATAAATAAAATAAGTAGAATGTCTAATGACATAAATGAGATCAAGAAGACACTATAGAGCATAAAGAATAAATAGAAAAATAGCAGATATCACAGAGAATAAAGATTCAGTAGACCAAATAAAAAACACACTAGAGACACCCAACAGCAGATTTCAAGAGGCAGAAGAAAGAATAAGTGAACTAGAGGACAAGATAATTGATTTTGAACACTCAAAGCAGTAAATGGCAAAAAAATGGAAAACATTGAATTGGATCTGAGGGAAATGATGGATTCAACAAATCAGACAAATATAAGAATTATTGGTGTCCCAGAAGGAGAAGGGAGGAGTAAAGGGTTAGAAGAGTAGTTGAGGATATAATGGTAGAAAAGTTGCCAACCCTTACAAAGGACATAAACATACAAGTCAAAGAAGCTCAACAAACTCCAAATAGAACAAACCCAAATAGGCCTTCCCCAAGACACATACTAATCAATGTGGGGAACATTTGGTGAGATAAAATAAGCCATAAATGAAAGAACAATTATGGTATTGTCTCCTTTAGAAAATGCTTATAAGAAAACAGGGCCTCGATTGTAAGCTCTCATTGCAAGCATATTTAGTCTGGAATGGTACTTACTATCTCTGGATTTTGAGAGGTGGCTATATATATCCTGGTACTTAGAGATAAGCATGAAGCCAATCAGGTCGGGTTTAAAGTAATTCAGAATGCAAGGGGGAGGAAGACATTGTCTATATTTTAGAACAGCATATACTCTTTGAGACCAAAGGAAAAAGGGTTTACTTGGTCTGGAAACAAAGTTTTTGTAACACATAATCTTAAAAATTGAAACACAGGGATCCCAGAATAAAAAGAGGTCCTTTAGTTCTGTATAGCTTAATTTAATGCCTGGATACATCCTAGATTATATTAAACAGAAAATCAAAAAGTATTGGAAGTCCCTTGAGGGATGGGAGAAAAAATATGGAACTATTGATCTTTACCATCAGGGAATCTCCTGATACTGTACCAAACTTTAGGGACACCCAAATCAATAGGCCTAACCCTTGATCTTGAGGCTTACTCTTCTGAAGCTTATGTAAGTAACAGAGAAGCTTAGCTTACCAATAGATATGCCTAAGACTTACGTCTGGAGGACCTCTTTTGTTGCTCATATGTGGCCTCACTCTCTCTACGACAACTGTGCAAGTGAAATCATTGTCCTCCCCCCTACATGAGACAAGACATTCAGGGATGAAAGTCTCCCTAGCAGTGTGGGAGATGACTTCCAGGGATGAGTCTGGCCCTGGCACAATGGGATCAACTATTTCATCCTGACCGAAAGGGAGGAAAGAAGTGTAACTAAAAGTACCAGTGGCAAAGAGCGTTCAAACAGAGTAGAAAGGGTACTCTGAAGGTTGCTCTTATGCAAGCTTCAGTTAGACATTGCTACCTATCGTAACTTGCCAAAACCCAACTAGGACCATTCCAGCCAATCCTAAAGAACATCTAGGGCAAGGTCTAAGATTCCACAAGGGTTACATACACTACACTAACTTTCCAGAAACCTACAACTTCCATATGGGTCCCTGGACCAGATAAGTCCTGAAATCTAGAGGGCCCAACCATTTGAGAACATCAGATAGTTCAATTCCCTCCCCCAAATTATTGACAGACCCTTCCAACATGAAAATTTTAGATATTTCCTTAGCCCAAACACCCCTAAAGAGAAGGATAGAAAGATCAAAGGTTATGGTGTAGTTATACAGAGAAGATAGGATTTAACAAATGAATATGATTGCTGATATCTCTTTTAGTCTCCAGTGTCTTACAACAGCTATAAGTAAAAACCTAAAATTGTAGAATTGTAACCCATGTCAAATTCAAAAATCTGTTCTACAAGTAATTGTGGTTCTGTGCTTTGAAATTTATTACTTTTTTGTATATATGTTATTTTTCACAATAATGAAAAAATATATAGATTGTGATGATAAAACATATTTATTCCTTCTAGTCTCCTATATTCTGGAGCAGCTAGAAAGAAAAATCTGAGAGGATTGTATGGTAGCCCATGACAAACTATTTTCTAAGTATATACCTGTGGTGATTTGAAGCTATATGTACTCCAGGAAAAAAACATGTTCTTAAATTTCCTTTTGATGAAGTTATTTCAGTTCAGGTGTAGCCCACCTTATTCTGGTTGGGCTTTGAGCTTATTACTAGAGTCCTTTATAAGATGAATGAAACAGTAAAAGAGAAAGCCACAGGAAGCCAGAGGTTGGACACAGATGGAAGAGAAAGATGAGGCCAGGAGAAACTGTAATCCAAGTCAAAGTCTGAAATATGTTCTACAGCTAATTATGGTGCTGTGCTTTGAAATTTATAGCTTTTTTGTATATATGTTATTGTTCACAAGAAAAAAAGGAAAAAAAAGTCTACCTCATTGTGGTGGAAGAGTCATGCCACCTCAGGCCTTGGAGTGGGTGGAGCACATTCCTTGGCATTTGGGGAGAGCTTGGCTGCAGCCACATGGTGGGGTTAAGTGTGTGCACCAGAGATGTCAGAGAGCCTGGGTACAGCCTCAATTCTTAGAGAGGGTGGAGCCAAGAAAATGGTGGTCTTCCCAATGTCCTCCCAAGATTGCACTCTGAGAGAGTGCACAGGCCCTTGGAAAGTGTGGCATTGCTGCTTTCTAAAGCCCTGAAGATATATGACTCTCAGACTTTGAAATCTAATGGAGTTCACCCTGCAGGTTTTTGAAACTGCTTAGGTCTGGTAACCCCTGTATTCCTTCTGATTCCTCACTAAAGAAATAGGTATATGTATCCTATGACTGCCCCTCCTTTGTATGTTGGCAGCAAATAACTTGTTCTGAGTTTTACAGGTACAGAGACAGCAGAGAGAATTTTGCCTTTAGAACAGACCATGCCTGTAACTGACTTTGATGAGACTTTGTACTGGTTTTAACCTTGTATTGTATTTGTAATGTTACTGAAGTGGTTTAAGGCTCTCTGATGTTGTTATGGAATGAATGTATTTTGTATATGGGGAAAACATGTTCTTTTCAGGGTCCAGAGGGTGGAAAGTGCCAGTTTGAAAGGATTTATGTACCCTCAAAAAGCAGTTTTAATCCTAAACAATCTTGTGAGAGCAATGGTGTCTTGTAATCCTTATCCAGGACTATGGGCTAGAAACTTGATTAGGTTATCTCTAAAAGAGATGTGACTCAATCAAGAGTAGGTAATAAACTTAATTAGATGGAGGTGTGTATCCAGTCATTCTAGTGGGTCTTAATTAGTTTACTTGGATCCTATAAAAGAGGAGACATTTTTAGAGAGAATGCCTTATGAGAATGATGAGAAAACCACAGCAAAGCTACGAGGTTGAGAGAACCACAGAGTCCACCAGCTAGTGGCCTTTGGACACTCTGAGAGAGGAGAGAAGGATGACAGAACACCACAGAACCACAAAGCAGAAAGTCCACCAGCCAGCGACTTTTGGTGATGAAGAAGGAAAACACCTCCTGGGGAGCTGGAGAGGAAGCTAGCAGATGATGCCATGTTCACCATGTGCCTTTCCAGATGAGAGAGAAACCCTGAATGTGTTCACCATGTGCCTTTGCCCTTGAGAGAGAAACCCTGAACTTCATCGGCTTTCTTGAATCAAGCTATCTTTCCCTGAATGCCTTAGATTGTACATTTCTATAGACTTGCTTTAATTGGCACATTTTCAGGGCCTTAGAACTGTAAACTTGTAAATATTAAATTCCCCTTTTTAAAAAGCCATTCTATTTCTGTTACATTACATCCCAGCAGCTAGCAAACTAGAACAATTGTCCTTTTAATTTCGTGATTAAGTCCTTTGAGGTGCAAATGCTTATATATTTCTTCTTTTGTTGTTTGTGCTTTGCGTATAAAGTCTAGGAATACATTGCATAAGGCAATGTCCTATAAATGCTTCCCTATATATTTTTTCTATGAGTTTGATAGCTCTGGCTCTTATATTTTGGTCTTTAAATTCATTTTTAGTTGATTGTCTTACATGGTGTGAAGTAGGGGCCCACAGTTTTATTTTTGTTAATGGAGATCCAGTTTTTCGAAAAATCAGTTTTCGAGGAGACTGTTCCTTCACAATTGAGTGGTCTATGCCAACATGTCAAAAATCGGTTGACCATAAACCTGAGGGGTTATTTCTGAGCTCTTAGTTCTATTCCATTGTCCTTTATTTCTGCCCTTGTGTCAGTACCACGCTGTTTTGATTGCTGCGGCCTTGTAATAAATTTTAAGTTTAAAAAGTGTCAGTACTCCAACTTCATTCTTCTTTTTTAAGATAACTTAACTATTCAGGGAACCTTATGCTTCCATATGATTTTGATGATGGGTTCCTCCATTTCTGAAAAGAAGGCTCTTGGACTTTTGATGGGGATTGAATTGAATATATACATTGCTTTGGATAGGATTGACATCCTAATGATATCAACCATGAATATGGAATGTCCAATCCGTGAATGTGGAATGTCCTAATGTTTACTTAACTCTTTGATTTCATTTAGCAAAGTTTTGTATAGTCATCTCTATACAAAGCCTTTACGTCTTTGGCTAGATTTATTCTTAGATATATGATCCTTTTATTTGCTACTGTGGAAGTAATTTTTCCTGATTTCTTCTTTCAATTATTCTTTGCTAGTCCATAAAAATACAACTGATTTAGGGGTGTTGATTTTGTACCCTGTCACATTGTGGAATTCATTTATTAGTTCTAGAAGATTTTGTTGTGGACTTTTCAGGATTTTCCGTACATCAGATGATGTCATCTGCAGATAGTGAAAATTTTTCTTTTTCTTTTAAAATTCAGAGGCTTTTTATTTCTCTTTCTTGATGAATTGTTCTAGCAAGAGCTTACCATACTAGATTGATTAACAGTGCTGACAGTGGGCATCTGTGCTAGTTTGAAACTGTTGTTTACCCTAGAAAAGCCATGTCCTTTAATCTTGATTCAATATTGTTTAGGGTATAATCTTTTGATTTGATTACTTCCATGGATATGTGATACACCTAATTGTGAGTGTGACCTTTTGGTTGGCTGTAGATGTGAGTCAGCTCATTTAAGATGGGTTTTGAGCAATTTTTTAGAGTCCCTTAAAAAGGGAAACATTTTGGAGAGAGTCCAGAGCTGACACAGACAAAGATAATTGGAGATGCAAAAAGAAAACACCCCTGGGGAAGTTGTTTGAAACCAGTATCCAAAGCACCAGCAGATGTCAGCCATATGCCTTTCTAGCTGACAGAGGTGTTCTATACCTCAGCCTTTCTTGATATGAGGCATTTTTTTCTGGATGCCTTAGTTTGGACATTTTTATGGCCTTAGAACTATAAGCTTATAACTTAATAAATTCCCCTTTAAAAAGCCATTCCATTTCTGTTATATTGCACTCCTCCAGCATTTAGCAAAACAATGCAGCATCCATGCCCTGTTCCTGATCTTGTAGGGAATATGTTTAGTCTTTCACCAATAGGTAGGATACTAGCTTCGAGCTTTTCATATAAGCCTTTTATCCTGTTGTGGAGGTTTCCTTCTATTCTTAAAGTTCTAAGGGTTTTTATAAAGAAAAGTGGTATATTTTGTTAAATGCCATTTTTGCATCAATTGAGATGATCTTGTGTTTTATTCCCTTCATTTCATTAATATAGTCTATTATATTAATTTTTTTCTTATGTGGAACATAAGTTTCATACATGATCATGAAGTATAAATCCTTTAGTAGTCTGTTATACTCTGTTAGGATTTAGTAGAGGGCTTTTTATCTCTATTCAGTAGGTATTCATCTATAGTTTTCTCTTCTTTTGATATCTTTATCTGGCTTTGGTATGAGAGTGATGTTGGCCTCATAGAATGAGTTAGGGGGCTTTAAAAAATCTTCAATTTTTTGAAGGAGTTTGAGCAGAATATGAGTTGTCTTCTTGGAGTAATGGGTAGAATTCCCCTGTGAAACCAACTGGCACTGGGCTTTTCTTTTTTAGGAGATTTTTTTTATTACCGATTCAGTCTCTAATAGATATTCATTGGCTGCAACCTTCTATTTCTTCTTGAGTCAAATCAAGGTACTAGGTTTTGTGTTACTGAGAATTAACCATTTAAGTTGGATTTTCTATTTTATTGGCATAGAGTTGTTCATAGTAGCCTCTTACAGTTCTTTTCATTTCAGTGGGGTTGTTAGTAAAGTCCCTGTTTTAATTTGCTAATGCTAACAGAATGCAGTACATCAGAAATGGACTGCCTTTTTTTAAAGGGGATTTATTTACGTACAAATGTATAATTCTTCAAAGGAAAAGTGAATGGCTTTCCTCTGGCTTCCTCTGTCACGTGAGAAGGCACACAGCAATGTCTGCTAGCCTTCCCTCCTGGCTTCTGGTTTCAAACAGCTTTCTCTAGGATTATTCTTTTCTGCATCTCTAAATGTCTGTGTCTGAGCTGCTCCGAGGTCCTCTCTTCTGACTCCTCCTTTTAAGCCTCACTCATTGTAGAAGGCACTCTATCAGACTGGAGATATAATCAGTCATAGATGAAATTCACATGCTTATGATGTAAGCGCACAGCAGAAGAAAACTTGGCACCATCACCTGGCCAAGTTGACAACTGAATCTAACTACTACAGTTGCCTTTTAATTTCTTTTTTTGTTACTTGTATCCTATCATTTTTTGTTCAGTCTGCATAAAATGTTGTCAATTTTAGTGATGTTTTTAAAGAACAAACTTTGAGTTTTGTTTATTCTATGTATTCATTTTTTGGTTTCTATTTCATTTATTTGTACTCTAATTTTTGCTATTTCTTTCCATCTCCTCACTTAAGTTTAGTTTGTACTCCATTTTCTAGTTCTTCCAGTTTTGAAGTTAGGTCTCTGATTTCAATTCTTTCTTCTTTTTTTTTAATGTGAGCATTTAGAGGTATAAATTTCCATCTCAGCTCTGTCTTCACTATATCTCATACGTTTTGTGTTTTGTATTTTCATTTTCATTCACATCAAGATATTTCCTAATTTCTCTTGTGATTTCCTCTCTAGCCTATTGGTTGTTCCAGAGTATGTTGCTTAATTTTGACATATTTGTGATTTTCCCATTTTTCCCTCTGTTACTGATTTCTAGCTTGATTCTGCTGTGGTCAGAGAATATACATTGTATGATTTCAATATTTTTAATTTATGGAAATTTGTTTTGTGACCAAAAAGGTTTATCCTGTAGAATGATCCATGTGCAATCATTAAGTATGTGCATCCTGTTTTCACTGTGTGCCGTGTTCTAAACATGCCTTATAAGTCAAGTTTAGAGATTCATTCAAGTCTTGTACATTCTTACTGATCTTCTGATTAGATGTTCTATCCCTTGGTGAGAATGGTGTGTTACAAGTTAGTTGCATTTCTATTTATGATTCTTACACATTCCTGTTGAATTTTCCCCTTTATCAGTATATGATGATAATCTTTGTCTCTCATAACATTTTTTTAGTCTATTTAATCTGATATAATTATAGCTAACCCAGCTTCCTTTAGGTTCTTATTTGTATGATATATATATATATATATATATACATTCCATCCTTTAACCATAAACCTACTGTTTTTGAATTTCAGGTGAGTATAGCATATGTTTGGGTATTGAGTTTCTATCTATTCTGCCAATTTCTGCCATTTGGGTGGAGAATTTGGCTCATTTACATTTAAGGTCACCACTGATAATACAAGGCCTCTTCTGGCATTATGCTATTTAGCCTTTGTAAGTCTTATAACTTTTTTGTCTTTCACTTCCATTAATGCCTGCATTTATATTTGCTTGCTTCCTATTTTTACCATTTTCAAAGCATTTTCATTTTTATCTGGATATGTTTTTCATCTATTTTCCTTTTAGTTACTGTTGAACAGGTTCTCCGGCATTTCAATAGCAGCACAAAGTGTACAAAAATATGCATCGTGGGTGTCCCAGAAATAAAAGAGAAGGACAATGGGGCAGAAAATAGTGTTGGAAATAATGGCTGAAAATTTTCCAACTTGTAGGAAGGACATGGATATACCATTTAAGAAACTTGGCATACTTGAAACAGAATAAATCCTAATGGGTGTACTCCAAGACACATACTAATGAGAATATGAACCCAGAAGATAAAGAAAGAATACCAAAAAGCAGCAAGAGAAAAATGATTCATTACATATAAGGGGAATGCAATAAGGCTAAGTCGAAATTTATCATCAAAAACTGTGGAGACCAGAAGGCAGTGGTATGAAACATTTAAGGTAATTAAAGAGAAAAACTGCCAGGAAACAATTCTTTTTCCAGCAAAGCTGTCATTCAAAAATGAGGGAGAGTTAAAATTTTTATAGGTAAACAGAAACAGAGAGTTCTTCAACAAGAGACCTCTCCTACAAGAATTACTAAAGAGAGTTCTGTAGGTTGAAAGGAAAAGATAAGAAAGACTTGGAGTAGTATGAAGAAATGAAGATCTTCACTAAGGTAATGAAAAGAGAGGTAAAAATAAGATGTCATATAAAAGCCAAAGTATACAATGGCTAAGTATTGATTTTACATTTTAACATTCAATGTTAATGGATTAAACTCCCCAATCACAAGACATAGATTGTCAGAAAGTATTGAATAAAAGCATGATCCATCCATATGTTTTTTTTCAAGAGACTCAGCTTATACCCAAGGACACAAATAGGATGAAAGTGAAAGGTTGGAATAAGATATTCCAGGCAAACTCTAACTAAAAAAAGAGCTGCGGTAGGTATACTATAATTGAACAAAATAGACATTAAATGCATAACTGTTATGAAAGACAAAGGTGATAACTATATGTTGACAGAAAGGGAAATCCACCAACAAGAAAGAACAATTATAAATTTTTATGCATCTAGCGATGGTGGTCAAAAATACACGAGGCAAACACTGGCAACCATTAAGGGAGAAGCAGATACTTCTACAATAACAGTGGGAGACTTCAATACACCACTCAAATTTATCGATAGAACATTTAGACTTAGGATCAATAAGGAAACAGAGAACTTGAATAATATGATAAATGAACAAGACTTAGAAAACATACAGAACTTTGGATGCGAAAAGGGCAGGATATACATTCTTCTCAAGTACTCATGGATCATATTCTAGGATATAGGCCACATTCAGATCACAAAACAAGTCCCAAATTTAGAAAGATTGAAATAAAAAGGTATTTCTCTGACTATAGCAGAATAACAGGTGGAGAACTGGAAAATTCACAAATATATGGAAGTTAAACAAAACACACTTAAACAATCAGTTCACCAAAAAGAAACTGCAAGATAAACTAGTAAATATCTCTATTTGAATGTAAACAAGAATACAACATAGCAAAATGTATGGGATGTAGTGAAGGCAGTGCTGGAGGGAAATCTGTACCTCTAAATACCTACAGGTAAAAAAGAAAAAAAAGTTAAAATCAAAAATCTAACTACACACCTAGAGGAACAAAAAATGAAAAGGGAACTAATCTCAAATCAAGCAGAAGGAAAGATATAACAAGAATTAGAAAAGAAACAAATAATTTAATTAAATTGATAATTTAAAACAATCAGAGAGAAGTAACAAAACCAAAATTGGCTCTTTGAGAAGAGACAAACCATTAGCTAGACTGACAAAGAAAAAAGATAAAAGAGGCAAATAAATCATATCAGAAGTGAGACTGTTTACATTACCAATCACTCCTCATAAATAAAAAAATAAAATCAAAAGAGGATACTACGAACAACTGTATACCAACAAATTGGATAAATTATATGTAATGGACAAATTCGTAGAAACACACAAGAAATAGAAGACTTCAACAGACAAATTACAAGTAAATAGATTAAATCAGTCATAAAAAAACCTCCCAACAAAGAAAAGCATAGGACTAGATGGTTTCACAGATGAATTTTTACACACATTCCAATCAGAGTTAATACCAATCCTACTCAAACTCTTCCAAAAAATTGAAGAGAAAGGAATATTCCTTACTCATTCTAAGAGGACAACTGAAGTCAGATAAAGTTACCACCAGAAAAGTACAGGTAAATTTCTCCAATGAATATAGGTATACCACTCCTATAGGTGTACCACACATTAAAAGAATTATAAAAAATGAGCAGGTGGGTTTTATCCAAGGTATGCATGAGTGTTTCACCACAAAAAATCAATCAATGTAATTGTTCTAGTTTGCTAGCTGCCAGAATGCAACACACTAGAGATGGATTGCCTTTTAATGAAAAGGATTTGTTTCGTTAAAAATGTACAGTTCTTCAGAGGAAAGCACCTAACTTTCAACTGAGGTTCTTTCTTGCATGGGAAAGCACAGGCAATCTCTGCTGGCCTTCTTTCCAGGCCTCTAGGTTCCAACAACTTTCCTCGGGGTGATTCCTTTCTGCATCTTCAAAGGCCTGGGCTGAGCTGTGAGTGCTGAGATGAGGTATGCTGAGCTGCTTGAACTGTACTACGTTGAGCTCTCTCATTTAAACATCCAGCCAATTAAATCAAACATCACTCATTGCAGCAGGCATGCCTCCTAGCCGACTGCAGATATAATCAGCAACAGATGAGGTTCACATGCCATTGGCTCATGTCCAGAGCAATAGAACGAGGCACCTTCACCTGGCCAGGTTGACACCTGAACCTAACTACCACAGTAATACACCATATTAATAAATGAAAGGGGAGAAAACGCCTGACCATCTCAATTGACGCAGAAAAGTAAATTGACAAAATACAGCATCCTTTCTTAATTAAAAAACTTCAAAAGATAGGAGTAAATAAAGGGCATATACAAAAAAACCATAACTAACATTGTACTCAAGATGAAAGACTAATAATTTTACCTCTAAGATTTGGAAGAAGACAAGATGCCTACTGTACTACTGTTGTTCAACATGGTTCTACAAGTTGAAGCTAGTGCAGCTAGGCAGAAAAAGATGAAAAAGCATAAAAATTGGAAATGAAGAAGTAAAACTTTCCCTACTGGCAGGTGACATGATCCTATATATAGAAAATTCCAAATAACTGCAACAAAGCTTCTTGAGCTAATAAATGAGTTCAGCAAAGTCATGGGATACAAGAATAACAAACAAGGGTGGTGCAATGGTGGGTCGGTGGCAGAATTCTCACCTGCCATGCTAGAGAACTGGGTTTCCTGACTTATAAAAAGCATATTATAAAGCTGCAGTGCTCAAAACAACATGGTACTTGCATAAGGATATATATGTTGAGCAATGGAATCAAACTGGTTCATAAAATGTCCCTCACCTCTTAAGATCAATTGACTTTTGCCAAGGATTCCAAGTTCACTCCACAGGGCAGAATAAGCTCCTCAACAAACAGAGCTAGGAGAACTGGATATGCATTTCCAAAAGAATGAAAGAGCACCCCTATCTCACTCTTTATACAAAAATTAATTCAAAATGTATGAAAGACCTAAATATAAGAACCAGAATTATAAAACTCTTAGAAGAAAATATAGGGAGGCAAATTTCAGATTTTGGATAGTCATGGTTTCTTAGACTTTACATTCAAACCACAAGCAATGAAAGAAAAAAATAAATAAGTGTAATAGCCTCAAAATAAAAACTTTTGTGCTTCAAAGAACTTTATCAAGAAAGTGAAAGGGCAGCCTATTCAATGGGTGAAAATATTTGGAAACCACATATCTGATAAGGGTTTAACATACACAATATAATGAAATCCTACAATTCAACATTAAAAAAATAAGCAACCTTATCAAAAATGGGCAAAAGATATAAATAGACATTTCTCTAAAGAGGGAATATAAACATCTGTAAGACACATGAAAAGATATTCATCTTCATTAGCTATTAGCTAATGCAAATCAAAAGCACAATGAGATGCCATCTCATACTTATAAGAGTGGCCACTTTAAAATAAAACCAAAACTCTAAGTGTTGGAGAGGATGTGGAAAAATTGGAACATTCATTCATTGCGGGTGGCAATGTAAAATGTTGCAGCCATGGTGGGAGACAACCTGGCATGTGTTAAGAAAGCAAAGCATAGAACTACTATGTGACATGGCAATTCCACTACTAGATATATTCAAAAGAATTGAAAGCTGGAACACAGACAGATATTTGCACATCAATGTTCATAGCAGCATTATTTACAATTGCCAGTAGATGGAAGTAACCCAAGTAACCATCAACCAATGAATGAATACACAAAATGTGGTATGTACATATGGGAGAATATTATTCATCTGTAAGAAGGAATAACTTCTGGTGCATATAACAACATGGATGAGCCTTGAGGGTAATATGTTGAGTGAAATAAGCCAGAAACAAAAGGACAAATATTGTATGATCTCACTGATATAAACTAATTATTAAAAGCAATCACATAGAGGTAATGAAGTCATCCATTAACTAGCCTCAGCCTGGGATATTTGTAAATCTGTCAGCTAGATTCTGCTATTGAATGATAACTTGTCTTCTCTCTTTTTGGCTTATACCTTCAGTGCTGAAGTGATAGCTATGACTCCCCCTCCCTTCAACTTTTGTTCTCCTATAGAAATGATAACACTGTCTCCTTTTCTGCTTTGAAATTGGGATTCAAAATGACCTGATACTCCCTTCTTAAAATACTAAAAACCTTGAACCTACTAAATTTAGGGAGACAGATTTTAGGCCATTAGGCTGTTTGCTCCCCTACTATGCACATAGTAATAAACTCTTTCTGTCTTTGAAAGAAAATAAAGCAATCACATAGAGTTAGAATCTAGAATATTGATTTCTAAGAGATAGAACGAGGGTAGAGAATGGGGAGCAGGTGCTCAATTTGTGCAGAATTCCTATTTAGGTTGATTGTTAATGTTTGAAAATGGACAGTATGTTAGTAGCACATTATTGTGAGTGTAATTAATGGTGTTGGATTATGTGTATGAATGTGGTTGAAAGGGTAAGTTTTGGGTCATTTATGGTAATAGATGGAAAATTAAAATTAAATCATGGAACCGCATAACACAGTGAATCCTTTTGTGGCTGATGGGCTGTTGTTAATATTACAAATATAACAATTTTCCTTCACAAATTATAACAAATGTATGGCACTATTTTAAGATCGTAATAATAGGGTGGCTATGGGACAAATATACCTAATGTAAACTCTGGACTATTTTACAGTCCATTGCTAAATATAAAAGTTATATTGTAACAAAAGTACCATATAAGTGTTAATTGTAACAAAGGTACCACATTAATGCACAGTGTCAACTATGGGGAATACATGGCAATCTTGTATTTTTTACATGATGGTCTATAAACCTACAACTTCTCTATTAACAAAAACACCAATAATTAATAACAATAGAGAGAATCAACAAAACCAACCCATTATTCTTTGAGAAGCGCAATAAAATTTACAAACTATTAGCTCGTCTGATAAAGGAAAACAGAGGGAGATCTAAAATCAGAAATGGAAAGGATGCATTACTACCTACCCCACTGAAATAAAAAAGACTGTAAGATGATATTTTGAACAGCTGTACACCAACAAATTGGATAACCTAGGTGAAATGGACAAATTCCTACAATCTAGATACACTGAATGAAAAGAAGATAGAAGGTCTCAACAAATCATTAATTAGTAAAGAGATGGAATCAGTAATCACAAACCACAAAAAATGCCCAGGAGCAAATGGCTTCCCAGGTGAGTTTGCCAAATATTCCACGAAGAATTAACACCTATCCTTCTCAAACTGTTTGAAAAATTTGAAGAGAAGCCAACACTCAACTCATTCTATGAGGCCAACATCACCCTTATACCAAAGCTAGATAGATTTACCACGCAAAAAAAGATCTATAGACCAATATCCCATATATATATCTATATACACATATATGAAAATCTTCAAAAAATACTAGGAAACCTAATTCAATAGCCCATCAAATATATCATCCAACATGATCAAGTGGTATTCATCACAGGTATGCAAAAGTGGTTCAGTGTAGAAAAATAAATAAATGTAATATGCTACATTATCAGAACAATGGAGAAAACAACATGATTATCTCAATTGATGTAAGAAAGACATTTGACAAAATCCAGCACCTTTTCTTGGCAAAATACACTTGAAAAGTAGGAACAGAAAGAAACTTAATCAACATGATAAAGGGCAGCTATGAAAAACCCAGAGGTAACATCACACAATGGTAGAAGACTGGAAGCTTTCCCTCTAACACCTGGAAGAAGATAAAGATGCCCACTGTCACCACTATTATTCAACATTGTTCTCAAAGTTATAGCTAGAGCAATTAGCAAGACAAAGATACAAAAGGCTTCCAAATTGGAAAGGAAGAAATAACTAGGAGGTAATTTGAAAAGTTGTGATTTCAAATAGAAAGACGTGTCTGTCCATTTTACATGAAATTTCAAAGGCTATTTTATACTCCATTTATAATATCTTACAACCGCATGCTTAACATTGTATATATATGTTGATATTTGAAGTTAATTATTGGTTCAATAGTGTTGTGTTTATCATTAGCAATTACATTTCAATATGAGGTAGTATTGAAAAAAACACAGAGACTACTATATTTAAATTTAACTCTATTAAGAATCTCCTAGACATTCTCTAATTTTAATGTCAGTCATGCAGAGCCTGGCTGCCAATCAAGTGCATGGAGAGGGTGGGGTCTATTATCCAGGGATGGTGAGGAGTCTGTCCCCACCCCAATGCTTGCAGATGGTGGAGCCTCTGCTCTGGTTATTGCGGAGCGCAATTCTGATGTTCAGGGTGGATGGAGCCTTCACTCAAGTATTTGGGGACAGCGTGACCACTGCAAAAGCACATGGAAGGGGTGGGGCTAACACTTCATCAGGCCTGGAGAACAAAACGTCATTCCATAGATAAATCTCAGCCTTTGAAATTTGATGGAGCATGCCATGCAGGATTTTTGGAATTGCTTCAGGCCAGTGACCCCTGTTTTTCTTTTAATTTTTGCTGATGGTAATTGGAATGTTTATCCTATGCCTATCCCTCCATTGTATTTATGAAACAGTTAACATTTTCTCTGGGTTTCAAAGGTTCACAGAGGGAAATTATGCCCCAGGACAGAACACACCCATGACCAATTTTGGTGAGATTTTGTACTAAACATTGTTTATGAAATGACTTAAGGCTTTTTAGATACTATGAATAAATATTCATATTTTTTAAATGTATAGTTTAATTTCAAATAGTATAAAATTAGTTTAAAATAGTATAAAATACTATGCATTTTTCAAATAGAAAGAATGTGTCTTTAGGAGGTGCCTCTTGTACTTGAAATCCCAGGAAATAGAACACAGAAATCAGGGTGGCATCTGTGTTTATATTGAATGATAGGTACAAAGATATCTAGTTACTTAAGTACATTTCACATGGTTCCTTCTTAACATTAATAAAAGGCCTTACAGTTTTATGTATAAAATCACATCTGTACATTCACATTGGCTTATGTTCATGAAAAAAATAAACTGGATAAAAATTGTCAGTTATGATACAATGAAGTTCTCAGAGAATATTATTATACACATAGTCCATAGTCAACTGGAAACCAACTGGCCCTGTATTGGGGGTGCAATTTTTCATAAAATGTTAATGTCAGTTTTCTTTAAAATTACATTAGGTATCAATTTTGTCTTTTCCTTGAATTTTAGTGCAAACACAGAAACTTTACAGGCTCCCTGAGGGCAAGAGTCACAAATATTTTGTTCTTTCTTGTATCTCTAGCATCAAGCACAGTGCCTGACACTTTTTTTGATTGAATGAAATATAGATTGGATATAAAGTAAATGAATATTAGAAATAGGACATGTTAGGGAAATCAAATGAATATAATATTTCCTTAACACATATATTTATATAAACACACACAAATATATCCACATTGTCAGTTAATTGCAAACTACAAAATTCTTCTTAAAGAAATTAATCAATACTTTCTCTCCCATCCATAAATCTCTCATTTTAAATTATTTGATCCCCTTAGTACAGTTGATCTTACTAAAAAATCTTAAAAAATAAATATGATTTTATTTGCTCACAATAGTGTTTAATATTAACAGGAGGTATGGGAAAACTTCCAGGTATTATGTGAAGAGGTAAAGGATAGGGATTTAGTATATGCAGATATCATCAGCAGGTAGGTAAGACTTGTTCAGAATTATGCAGTTTGATTTCTTTTAATCTTTTCTTGAACTACCCCTTAACTCATAAGCTAACTTTTCTATTTTTGTAGAAATCATCTTCATTGTAGTGTCTTTGAGACCTTTGGCCATGGTAGACCTAGAGCAGTAAGAGTTATTTATCAATATTGGCCACTTTGAGTTGAAGATTACTTATATGAGCTGCATACATTACATCGAATATTTTCTTTTCTAAAAGAAATTGGAAATATTTTTTTAAAACTTAAACAAAATAGTGTATTCTATCCATGTATAATTATTTATATGTGTGCATGTCTATATGAGAGTTAGGCTTATTCATTTTACTCTTGCTGGAGTATATCACATGCAATTTATTGAAATATCTTATCATTTGTCTAATGAGATTATAACATACCACAGTCTTCATTCTACACATCAGAAAAATGTTCTCTTGCTGCTATATAAAAGCAAAACGTGGTTATTTTTTTTTACCACAATGGGTTTGTCAGTAGTAGGTGATTGGTTTTTAATCTTTTTATTCAGTAAATTTTGCTATAACAGATGACAGTTCATTCATTGCAGCTATATTGAATTGCTTTTCATGATATTTAAACAATGAATATCATTTTTAATGAACTGGTATTTCAAGATAATGTTCTGGAATATTTTATCATTTAAAAATGTGTGCATGTTTTTGAGTTGAAGATTTCTGCTGCTATCTTTAACATAATTATCAATGATCACATTCAGTTTAGCGGTTCTTTTTTCTCTGTCAGAAATGAAAAAAATGCTAATTTTAATTGAAATAGAGATATTAACATACACAAAACAGACTTTTATTGATATATTCAAATTTTAGGTATTGATGATGTGTAATTATGTTTCATTGATTAAACTTTGTGGAAATGCCAGAACTCAACATGAAAAAGGAATGGAAGCTCATTTTTATTGTAGGGGGCTTTTTTCTTCAGCGTCCAAATCACTTTCTAAGAGTTAGTCACTCAGGTAAGGGCACTAATTTTTTCAGCTCTAAACCTCCATAAATCAACCAAGCAGTAACTGAAGGGACTTTATTTGTATTAAAAGTAACATAACAGGTCATAGTACACAGCTTCAGTTAATTCCTACTACAAACCTGTGAGGCAAATTTTATTCTCATTTTGCAGATGAATAAACTGAAAATCAGAAAGGCCACCGCCCAAGGTCTTAGAACTAGTAAAAGAGAGCTGAGTTTCTATCACTGCTTTCCTTCCACAAAGAAAAGTTTCCTCTTGTACTCCATGATGTTTCCCAGTAATGTAAATATTGTATTTAGCAGGGTGAATTTCAACTTAAAGCATTTAAACATATACTCCTTTCAAATACATTCTCATGTTTACTCAGATAAGCCATTGAATATATATGAACATTTTCTCCCATTTATTCAGTATTAGTCAGAAAAAATCCTGAACATCTTACTCTACAAGGAAAACCTTCTTTATTGGTTTGTTGCATGGAATAATTGTAATATTTTACAGGGTAAAATATCAACTCTTCTTGCTCCAGCTCCGGACAGGTTTGAATGGGAAAAGATGGAGATGGTGTTTGATGATTCTGGTTAGCTAAGCTCCTATATGAGGTATATGTATTGGGAGGAGGGCTGTTTTTAGTGTACCCAGTAATACTTTTGTGATGTCAGAGTAAAATATGAGTTTATAAAATGATTTATTAAATTCTAAGAATAAGATTTAAAGCTTACTAGTGCCATCCATGAGTTAGGGAAATTTACTCTAATGCTATATATTTTTATTTTATATTAAGAAAACTAGATACTCATATCACTTGAAACAATTTTAGTAAGTAGATTCGTCAAGCTATGTTTTTGGTACCAGACTACGTGAAATTAGTCATTACTTTTTCCTTTACTGACCAAGGTAGATTTTTTTATGTGTGATGGTCTAGTGGTGTAAGAAGATGATGTAATTACTAAACAGCTATTTAAAAAGCATGGGAATAGTTTCCCTAATATGAATGGTGAACTTTCATCAAGCCTGTCAAATTCGTTTATCCCTTTGTAACACATGCTATGTTCAGTAACTGATTAGCAATTTCTAATTTAAAATATATCCAACTTTTAGTCCCTGATGAAGTTTCTTCCAACTTCCTATAATATTACAAATATGGAGAAGATGATAAGAACAAATAGAGCAAAAGATTTTTAAAAAGTAAGCTTAATTCAGTACCGACTAACAAGGCAATTCAGAAACTAACAAGGATTGGTTTTATGAAAGTAAGATCACCTCGGGGGGGGGGTAGATAAACCAACTGCAGAGGCTGGCCTATGGCTCAGAGTACCAGGATCTGTACTAACCAAAGTTCTAGAAAGCCATCTTTCCACTGGGAATGTGCTAATTTATAACTTAAGCAGAGTATGCCCACCACCATCCATCATTCTATTCTCATTGAGAGGCAGCACCTTTCAGAAAAATTACTGGGCAGACATTAGTGAGTAGTACAGTTTGTCCAAAGAATGTGCAAGACTCACAATAAACTGTAATCAAAGATTGGAAACTAAAAATTGTATTGTACATTATGGAACAAGGTTGTATTGTAAAAAAATATATATGTTACCAAGTGAAGGAAAACTATCCTAAACCCAGGGCAAACAACTACTTGAGCTGTTAATACCGTCTCTGAAAAGAACTTGCCTTATTTGAAAATTAGCATAGAAGAAAGATGCCACACAAGTGCTACGAAAAAAATCATGGCAGAACTGAGAAATGGAACATCATAATCACATAGAATTCACAGGAGCTTATAACTGCAAATGAGTCACTCCATGATCCAGAAGAAAATATCAGAGAACTCTTTGGCATCCTAAATATGGTAGGAAAAACATATCTTTAACATACAAGAGTACAAAGTCAAATGAACGACATAGTAGCTTGAATGGGAACAAAATTAGGTGAAAAGGGAGTTGGGAAAGATTAGGAAGAACTTGAAAATAACTGAGAATGCAGTAAAAGGTGAGATTTAGAGTTAGTTTACATTGAGGTTACTGAAGAGAAGAAAGATATTGTAGAATATCAAATTGGTAAAGTGTAACAAAAATTTAGGAAGTTTACTGGAATCCAGAAAAAGGGAGGAAAGATGAAAATATGAAAGAAAAAAGTAGCTATGGAGGAAAGAAAATTGAATTAAAATCAGTGGACAATTGCCTTACTTGAGGAACAAATGTTCCACAAGTTGGAATAAAAAGTATAGTGGAAGACAACTTTTATGAATTAAAGAAATGCCCATGTAACATATTCAAAAAGCTTACTAAATTTCAGGCAGAAATAATGAAAAGAAATCAAAATCTGGATAAATTATTGCATTATAAGTAAACATTTTAAAGTCCTGCAGTTATTAGTTCAGGGGGAAATTAACAGAGATAACCTAGAAAAGAGCAGTCTGCACTCCAAATTTATCTTCAACATTTGAGTGTGAGCACAATATAAATACATCTAAATATCTCTGGTGGGAAAAGTATTTAACAAATCTTTGAAACTCAGACATGATGACTTTCCATAAGCAAAGGCAATAGAAGTAACATTCAGACATAGGAGAGCTCAGAAAATATGCTCCCCCCTCCACCCCCCATTAAGACTGTGAATAAGTTACCTTAGGGTTTATTTCAGTCAATGAAGAAATACATTTTTTAAAAAATCAAGGCTCCTAAAATCCTGTTATAAAACTGTCAGAATGTTGCTTTTCAGTTTGAATTTCATGTTGAGGAATCATGTTGAGATTATATATTTTCAGATGTATTATGCAGCCTAGAGGTGAATTCTGAATTTGCAGTATTGTCCTCAGTTTCTATTCTTCTTTCATTTCCCTTCCTTTTCTCGTATCAGAAAATGTGTTTCCATGCCGTATATTTTATCTTAATTAAGATGGGGTCTCTTGTCATGTTCAATGACAACTTATAACAATTATGGTGGTGTATTGTTTCAGCACTTGTTAGCAATAGATCAACAATTTATATAGTCACTGTGTCTAGACACTGTGCCAGAATTACTGAATGATTTTCCCTCAATGACATTGTATCTGCTAAATAAATACATTGGATTTATTCATTGTGAAGAAACTGAGTAAAAACTTACTGTATCTTTAAGACTTACATTGATTGCCTTGAATAGGTGCTTTGTTATTTACCATATATAAATTAAAGTGAAAAAATTACAATGCCTGAGATAACTACTGGACTTATGGGGGTGATTTAAGAATCTTTTTTTTTTTTTAATTTGCATATGGGCAGGAGGCACCAGGGATCGAACTCCAGACCTCCAGCACGGTAGGTCGGAGCTCTGCCTGCTGAGCCACGGCAGCCGCCCAATTTAAGAATCTTGACACATCTACTTTTTTTTTTTTTTTAGTTCACATCTACTTTTTCTGTTTACTCAATATTCTAAGACATTCACTGTACTTTATCTTCTGAACACTTTTGTTAACTTCATCAAATGCACTCGAGTATCTGTCATTTTATTGTAATATATATTTTTATTTTAACAATCACATATTTATATTCCAAGAACATTCTCAGCTTCTCTATTCCTTTCACATAGTTGCCTTTTATATGTTTGTTTGTTTTCTAAATGTAATTCTATCTCAAATATTTCTGATCTTATACTACATTAAAGTGAGAAGATATATTAATATATATTAATTACCTTGTGCTACTTACACTATTGCTGTGTCCTCCAAGATCCATTTGTCTGTTGACTCATCTTCTTTTTTTATCCAGTGTGCTAATTTTCCCAATGGGTGATTTCTAGTTTTCTTTTCAATTTTATCAATAAAAAACTATATTGGTTGGTATATGTTGCTCATCTCAGTTCTTTAGAATTTTCCCACTAGAATTTTTCTCTGAAGGAAAAGGAACACTGATAAGTACTCAGTTCTGGGGGGCAAGAAGATTTCTATTTCAAGGTGATAGACATGATGACATTCTCAAACTTACCAAAAATGACTTTTGGTAACTTACCAAATAAATAATAGAAAGTACGGGTAGGGTTGTAAGTGCTTTAGGTGTATCAAGCTCATTTAATCACAATGACCCTACGAGATAGGTATTACTATTATTGTTATGTTCATTTTTATATGAAAAAATTGAGCCGTTGAAAGATTAAATAATTTTTTTCAGGATAATGCAACCAATAAGTGATAAAGATGAGGTTTAAATAAATACACTGTAGCACAAAGTCTGCCCTCTTGATTTCAATGTTTCTGCTGGGAATTGAATCATGACCCCCACAAAAGTGATGTTCAGGTTGAACTTCTGTTCCTGTGGTTGTGGGCCCATTGTAAATAAGATCTCCTGAAGATGCTACTTCAATTAAAGTGTAGTCCAACTGAAACAGGTTGAGCTTTACTCAGAATTGCTGAAGTCTTTTATAAGCAGATTGAAGATCAGAAGAAGAGAGAAACCACAGAGAGTAGCCAGAGCTAGAAGGCAACAACCTAGAGGAGAAAGGAGAAGACACTGCCATGTGCCTTGCCTTGTTATTAAAAGCCAAAGAGCCCAAAAGACTGCTGGTGAACCAGAAGATACCAGTCCCTGACAAACACAAGCCTTCTAGACTCTGATATCATGAACCAATACATTTCTGTTAAACCAACCCTTTGCATGATATTTTATTAGCAGCGTGGAAACTAAAACAGCTTCTCAAAGTGTGTTCTCTGTTTTTCACCTTTATAATGTGAAGAATTTGGTCCAAGAATATTTATTTATTAATTAATATATATTAATTACCTTATTTATTAATGTTCAGGGCAACAAACTCAATTGTGAGTACTTCAGCACTTAGGTTTCTTGATACCTTAATGATAGGTGTGCTTTTCTGATTTTAACAATAAATCACTTGTTTATTTGTTCCCTTCCATTAGTCAATTAAGGGGAAATTAAAGATAATTACAAAAACCATTACTGCATTTACAGGTAGCACTAAGGTTCTTAAATTACTGACAACTCCATCTACTCCAATTTCCATGCCACTTATGCAAGAAATTGGTCACATGATTCAGAGCATCACTTGATGATGGATTTTGACATCGTTGCACTATCATTAAGAAATGGGAGTATTTAAACGTTGAAATAGTTGATTCTGCCCTTCATGCATTGGCCTTGAGAACTCATTGTTAATAGCTTCAGACATTTATTCTACATATTAATAGCTTCAAGCATGTATTCTATAGCTAGGTGATTTCACTGGGGTCTTTCTTATGCTAATATTTTACTCAAGGAATTGTGAAATCAAAACCTGAATCTTTACATAGGAAATAATTCTCTGAATCATGATGAATTAATTATGGTAGGTAAAAAAGAACATGGGTGAAGAGTTAAATAGATAAGTAATTGTTATACCTATCATCAACCCAAACTTTTTAGAACATTTAACAATAAGAGCAACTCTCGTCGTGATAATCCATATCTATTTCTCGTAATTAATGTCTGTCAATTTAAAGAACTTTGTCACATAAAATTATATGTCTATATTGAATGTCCTGAGACTATATTAATAAGGTTCTATTGAACTTGTTTTTCTGCAGCACCTATTAAAATGATTGTTACTATTGTTAAAAACGTTTTTGCCACTATCACAAAATATTTATGTGTTTATGTAGATCCTGGTTACATATTTTAATAAAATAGGCCTTGGTTGCAAATATTTATTCATTAAAAGAAAATCTTTATATCTCATCTCTCACCACCCCTATCCCTATATATGCTGATCAATCACAAAATACTTACTAAAGCCCTTACCTTGGACTAAAAGATCCCAGATCTATTTTTCTGTTTCCTTCATTAGTTCTAAGTTTGTAGAGAATGGGGGCTTTGCTTAATTGTTACGTATGTATTACCAAAGCTTATCAAAGTGTAGGTGCTCAATACATAGTAGGGGCTCAAAAATTTTATTTAACAAATAAATGAATGAATAAATTAAAAAATAGTGAATTGATTAGTATACAGATAAAAATTGTATACAAAGGTAGAAATTATGTTTCCAGAAAGAATTTTCAGAGGGAGAATATACAAATGAACATATTTAAAGGATGCCCAAATTTTAAGTGATAGGGTCATGATAAAAGATGTTCAAAGAAGGAGAAGGAGGGTGACAGAGAAGAGTTACAAAACAAAAGAAGAGGAAAATTCTAGGATTTGGGACTTATTCACGATAACAAATGCTATGAAAAGTAAGCAATTTGGAGGTTGAAATTAAATTAAATTTGTATAATGTAGCAATATCAATATAAGCAATGCTAAAGGTTTAAGAAAAATAATTTGAATTAAAGGCACTCTACAAATGATAATCACCAAGCCTGGTCTACCCTGTATGCTAAAGAAGCAATACAAAATTTTTGTTCATTAAAAATGAGATATTTTTCTTTCTGTGTTAAGAGAAAGTTGGGATGGGAGAAATAAATTAACAAAGTTTATCATTGAATATACAAATTCAATCAGATTTTAAGACATTTAAACACATAAAGAAAAATAAAAATATGTGCAGAAATTTAATTAGAATAAAATGTTAAAATGTTGTTTTAGCATTTATCTCAGTCATAGCTATTATTTTTATAGTGCAAATGAATTCTGATTTCATACTTTTAAACTAATTAACAAAGAGCCTCTTCATTCAATTTCATGAAAATGCACAATTTACAGAGAATTTTGATATTAAAATCGAATCTACATAACAAATGGACTCATTTTCAGATGCAGTCTGCCATCTCCATATGATCAGTTTTCTTATAAGTTCTGAAAATGTTAATGAATACCCTAGCCAAGCAACTCAGTTTTTATAATTTGGTGTACTAAGTAAATACGGTGATGGAATGTTTCTTTAATATAATTGTAATGCAGAGCTACAATGTATAAAAGCACCACATGGAGAGCTCTAAAGAGGAATAAGGTCTTATTAATTCATAGTTTATAAATATGGAATAAAATATACTGTACATGCTTATGTGTTTATTAACTGCAAAGAATATCCTAGAAGCAATTGTGTCTAGTTTGTTTTTTTATTAGGGACGTTCTGGGTTTACAGAAAAATCATGCATAAAATGCGGGGTTCCCCTATACTCCCTATCATTAACACTTTGCATTGGTGTGTACTTCTATATTTAAAATATAAGAAAAGTTAGAATAGCCTTGTGACTTGATTCACCATTTCCCCTTTAAAGCCCCTTGCTAAGAGAGAGAGACAGAGAGAGAAAAAAGAAGAGAAGAGAGGATCATGGAAGACTAGAGAAGAGAGAAAATTGAGAAATTACATGAAGATAAAGAATCAAATATGAAATATTTGCTCTTCTTTTTCACTTCCTTGTGCTTCCTCTCTGCTCATTATGAAAATAACATACATCAAATCTCAAGTCAAAGTTTACTTCCCGGGCGGGCCACGGTGGCTCAGCAGGCAAGAACGCTCGCCTGCCATGCCAGAGGACCCGGGTTCGTTTCCCGGTGCCTGCCCATGTAAAGAAAAAAAAAAAAAGTTTACTTCCCCCAAGGCAACTATAATAAATGCAACCACATGCAGTTATCCCTTGCTTCCTGATCTTTAGCTTGTACTTTATTCATAAAATTGTCTTAGCTTTTTCTCATACATTTATCTATGGCATAGTAGTAAAGAGCATAGCTTTGAACAAAAATCTGTCTATATCAAGTCTCAATTCTATTAACTACTAAATGTGTTACCTTGGGAAAGTTATTTAAAATACCTAAAGCAGTGTATTTCCTGCAGCAAACCCTGACTGACACCGTGATATTCATGTTGCTTTACAGCTTGACCCATATTTCCTTCTCAGCTTCATCTTCTATCATTGCTCCCAATATAATATACCCAAACCATATCAGACCACTTATGTTCTAAACACATCATAAATTTTGATGCTTTGTGTTTATTGCGTAGACTATTACTTTTGCTTTTATACTCCACCCATATGCAAAGCTTCTACTTTTTACGGTTCAAATATCACCTACTCTGTGACACCCTCCTTATTTACAGAGAAGACTTTCCACAATGTGATTTTATAATATTTAAAATCCTGCTTCTTAAATGAAGATCTGCTTTCAAGGTTTATTGATGAAATTTTTGGAAAAAGAAGCATGGGTAAATCAAGTCTTCACTGCTATTTAAGTCCTGGATTAGTGTGACATTTCAAAATACAACTTCGAAAGATTTTCTCAGATAAAACACTAAACATAAGGATTGCTATATTATTTTACACAAATTAAATGGGGTTCTGAAGAAATAAACCCACCCACTAATTAAAAATCTGAACTATTCCTATGTATTCCTATTACACATTCTACCTCATAGAGTTAGAAGAGTGCTTTCCTCTGATCATCCTTGTTTGTGAATGCAATGGGAATTTTAGGCAATTCAACATGCTCCTATTCAGTCTTTTATAGACTTAATAAAAATGGCATTTATTCCAGGGAGTTTTAGCAATTTATGTTACCATTCATTTAACAGAAAATATCACACAGGCATTGAGTAGAGTCACTGATGAGTATTTCAAGTATTTCAAGTATTTCAAGTAATCTTGTATAAAGAGCATGTCAACTCCAATAGCCATACAACTCAAGAAATTTGGCTAGGTTAATTACTGCCATAGAACCCTTAAAACCCACATAAACTGAAAATTCTTTAGTATTACTTTTCTGTGTTACTTTCAATTCCCAGAAAGGCTTAAAATATTTTATACTTACAGCACATAATGAAAATGCAGGGAAGCTGAGAGAAAGTTAACATGGGGGATGGGTTTTAGTATGAAGGAAATGTTTAAAGACAGAGAAAGGATGAAATAGAGACAGTAGAAAAACAAAAAGAGTAGCAATCATTTTCATTTTTCATAGCTCTATAAAGAATTTTTTATTCCATATTACAATATTATATCTGAGATTGGAACTTATTGATGGGCAAGAGGTGTTCTTTCCTGCCCAACAAGGGAAAGAGAATATACTTTTAAGAACAATTGAGTATATGGTAGGGCAGGAGCTCTTTGCTGTTATTGGGGCCTTTTGGAAGCCTTGGGTAACTTAAAAGAAAATTAAGGCAGTCATTTGGAAGATACTAAAATGCTCATACAAACAAAGAAATACAGTGTTAGGCAATGCAGTATCTTAGGTCTATCTCCAAACTGTGTATAAACTTTTCTCTTTCTCTGACATACTGTTAAGGATTGAAATGGCAAGCCTTAACTAAAACATTTTCATGTATAGATCCTTCTTCCGTGAACAAAAGGATACCAAGGAGGAGAAAAGTGAAAAGCATTTTATCATTAAGATCTGTACTTGATTTTTTTCCAGAATAGCTATGAGTGCATACCCCTGATGCTTACTACAGCATGGCCAAACTAATTTCACATATATCATTCATTATAAACTAAGTTATGCTGCAGTAACAAACAACCCCACATTTTTAGAGGCTTATGATAGCAGAGGCATATTTCTCACACATGATACCTGCCTATTATTAGTTGTCTGGGAGCTCTGTTCTGTACCTCTTTACTCTAAAGCCCAGGTAGATAGATGATCACCAACTTGAATGATACCAGTCATCATGGCAAAGAGAAAAGATATTTACAGAAAGTATTACATCACAAATTAAATGCTCTGCATTGACAAGTAAATGTTTCAACTCACCTTGCAAAGGCTAGAACTAATTATGGTCCTATTCAACCACAAGGATGTAGAATGGGAAATTGTGCCAGGTGAACTAGAATATTTGTCAAAAGCATTAATGAATTCCACACACAATTCTAAATGAAGTATACTTAGCAAGCTGCAAAATAATTAAGTCTCTGTGCAGAAAAGAAAATGGATGAGTGGAATAAAAATTTAAATGAAATTTATTGCCTATGAATATCTCTATGTATATATAATTTTTTATATTTACATATAATATTTTGAAAGTATTAAGTGTTTTTGCAAATTTCTGCAGAGTGCTTATCTTTAATTTGAACATACTGAAATTAAGAGAAAATTAACTATGAGGGAGCCTGCCTGGAAACTACCAAGAAAATCTTTATACAAAATCATGTAACTGGATTATACCAGGCTAGAAAATAATAGGCTAGATCTACTTTAGTTGTAAAAATATTAGGAGTTTCATAATTTTGACGAATCAAAAAAAAATGCTCTGGATTGCTTCCAGATACTGAAGAGAACACTGCTGGGTAAACCCTTCTACCCTTATCCATGAGACTATCTTACAGATTTTTCTATTACTATCTCTTATTTTCTACTTTCTGATCTACAAAGTATTTGTTTTACTGGTTCTTCTCAACTCAAACCATTCAATCACACCTCTCCTTTTTTAACTGTGTCATTTAACTTTTAAGAGGCATATTGAGTTAGCTGTTCTTGACGTCAACTACCTTAGGTCTTTTCCTCTCCTTATTAAAAGATAAAGATATTCTTTCTAATTTTTTGTTGTTGTTATTCATTACCTGGAACTTGAAGGTCCATTTTTAAAATCACGTAGGTTCGTAAATTTATTTATTTTGGAATCCCTAAAGTATAGATAGCTTAAATTAACTGATTTCCAGCTCAGGATGAAGAAAATAATTTAGATGCATGGAAGTGACTGGACATTCTGAAAAGAAAATTCAATTCTAAACCAAATTTTAATGAACTCATAGCAAGAATGTAAAAAATATGTCCTATACATATGAAATTAGCCTCCAACGATGAAAGGCAGGCAAAGAAGGCCAGAAGAAACTTGGGGAGGCTAAGGCTTTATCAGATATCTTACCTGATAAAGCAACTTCATAAAATCAGTTCGCAAACAATTTATATTAATATGATACTACATGTTATATTAAATACGCAATTAAAGGCATTCCATATTCATTATCCCACTTGATCCTCAACACAGCATTGACAGTTAAAATTTTTTACCCCTAATTTACAAATTAGAAACCTGACGTTTACAGAAATTAAGTAGCTTGCCCAGCTTGCACAGGTAGTAATTGTAAGGACCAAATCAGATGCTTAATTCCAAAGTGCATGCTTTTTCTCCAATGGTGACTGTGGTATATAAGAATGACAAAACAACATTTTTATGTATGAGTGAATTTTGTTTTTTTAGTTTAAACATCTAAAAAGCATCCAATGTTAATACAACTTTTATTCCTTAAGAATTTCTAATTTGTAAAACATAGTTGTTCAATTAGGGGAGAACTATCCAGACCAAGACTTATTTTTCAGTAAGACTGAAGCAGACCTTCTAAAGTAAACAGCACAGAGCTCTATAAGTACCTCCTAAAGCGCACATCTTGTTCTCATTTGTGAATATGTGAACTGTATTAGTAACACTGTTTCAATACTTGAAAAATACATGTTTTTAAACTACCTAGTATGCAGTATGTATCCTTTCCTGGTGTGTTTAAAACCTCTGACTTCCTACCACAGAGAGTACTTCTGAATGCTATTTTTATATTATAATCTTGCCTGATGAAAACAAGATGATGGAACGCTAGTAGAAAATGAAGTTAAAATATATTGGCGAGGTAACAAGAAATGAATTTGAGTAATAATAGGCTGGTTCATGCCAAACAGATTACAATAGTCATTATAAAAATTATTACCACGATGACTCTATTAGGATTATCTTCAAGAATAACTACTGTGTTCTAAAGTTGGGGTGGACTAGTGTATTAAAAATTATAGCTCTGGGGCAGGCCACGGTGGCTCAGCAGGTAAGAACGCTTGCCTGCTGTGCCTGAGGACCCGGGTTCGATTCCTGGTGCGTGCCCATGTAAAAAAAAAAAATTATAGCTCTGTAAAATTGAAGAATGTGAGATACTTTAAATTATTACAGTCAAAATTGTGCACTTTAAAAAATGGTCTAAAATTGAGTGTGATGATCACTGCACAACTAAATGATGATAATGTGAGATACTGGTTGTTTACCTTGGATAGAATACATATTAAGTGAATATATCTCAAAAACTGCAAAGAAAAAAAGCCATTTTAGAGGCTTCCTAAAACAAAAACAAAAAATGGATCTTTCCTATAAAGGTTCATATTGTTTGGGGGTGTTGTGTAGTTTTCAAAAGTTCATGTTAATATCAGCAAAAATGATAAATTGGGCTTATTATTTAACTATATTATGATTATCTAGTAGAAGAAAATAAATAATTTAACTCTTTGTCCCTGCCTTGAAAATGCTGTAAGGTAGCTTGGATAGTATATCAAACAAGGATTAGCATTATAAAAATGCCTACTCTCAAAATGAATAGAATGGTGACACTATTATTACAAATAAGGAATGGAGGAGATTTTTTATTCTTCCCTGGAGATAATCTTTAAAGCTTAACTACTTATGTTTGAATCACATCTGGAGTAATGAAACTGATTGTCTGATTTTTAGCAAGTATACTATAAATTGGGTGTCTTATTACCTGTGGTACAATTTCAATTAGTCTACTTAGAAGGCATATACAGACTATAACCGCAAATTGAATTACTGGATGCAAATATAAAGTGCTGTCCAAATCACTCAACGAATTTAGATGAAAATATCATGACTCTTTCCAGAGATCTGATTGTAAAAACTTGGAAGTTGCCGTAGGATGTGCTTACTTTTCTACCAAAACCGTTTTGTAAATCATATTTAATCTCAATCAGTTCAACTCAGGCAGTTTGAGAGTGCTGCTTCTGTGTATTGAATGTATACGTGGACATCAGTTTGCTCATCAAGCATAATCTCATATTTCATTATCAATTTCACCATGAGAGTCAGGTAAGTAAGATAGTACTGTGCAAACTTTTCTTCTGAATTATGATAACTCCTATATTTAGCACCCTATCCACAAAATTCTTTCCACTCTCCAGCTGTAAAAGTAAAGTTAATTTAGTCAAGTCTCTTGGAATGATTGATAACTTCAGACGTACCAATTCTAGAATTAGCAAGTAGACAAAATGAGTCACTAATTTGGACTTCAGCAATACAATAGCAAAAACTTTTTGAAGTCTGGCCCATTAGCTCAGCCTTGTGAAGTTATTTAGCTTTCCAAATTTGATTCCTTATTATTTTATGGAAATAATGACAGAAAAAAAGATGCCAAATGCTTTAAGTGATACTAAGTAAAACTTTAAATTAAAGACTCTTTCCTAGCATTTTTGTATGAACTAGTTTTATAGATAAATTTCAAAAAAGTTATCTGAGAATTCCATCTTCATATTTTTCAGTCTAATTTTTTATATGCCATGAGGAGTAGTATTGTAAGATACAAAAATTATTTTATAAAGTATTGGAAATTCAATTTTATTTCTTAAATTATATCTAATTGGCATACATGAAACCAGTGTCCAAAATAGTGTCAGTTTATTACATTATACAGTGATGCCCACTAAGGTGCCAGAAGAATCTTACCTATTACCTATTAGTGTTATTATTGACATAAAAAAGGCTTATGCTTCTTTTAAATAATGCATTAAGTCTGTTTTAAAGCTGCCATAATACAAGAATATTAATATAAATGAAGATTTCATTTTATGATTTTGTTTTTTAGCCATAAAATATAGAATTTTTGACATAACTGGAATTCCCACTGCACATGATTCCCTCTAATCAGGTTTGGAATTGGAATTGGGAATTTGGAATAGGAAGAATTATTTTAAGTCTTTAATTTGCTTTGAAATATCACATAGGGTATCATCCAATTGTTCCGTGTAATTTAAAGCACTGGACTCTACAATGTAAGGCTTTTGACACAATTACAGAGGAAAGTTTGAGATATAGAAATAACAGTTAAGTATAATGCATCACCCTAATTAAAAACCTCAAGGATTATAAAGTATTATAAAGTATGGACAAGTCAGATCAATGAGCTAGAAAACTATTTCAGGTGAAGGGATATCAGACTTTAGAATTTCAAGTATTGTAAGAAATAGGAGATCCTGGATATGTTTTCTGATTAGTTATCAGGCCTGGATATAAATGATTTTCACTTTGAAGCACAGTGAGGTACGATCCATCTTTAAATGACACATTCGATTTACATATATGTAAAAATAATTCTGCCAGGAGGTGCTAAACTGATTTTAACGAGTTACACATTGTTCATTCTGTTGTGTTAATAGTTCATTATGATGACAATAAGATATGTTTATAATTTTTTCTCTGAGACTAGGTGACCTTGTATATGTTTGGTTATTGCAATATACATCAGTATTTATGAGACAGAAGCCTATGCTAGCATGGTACAACTAAAATTTGAAGGGAAAAAAAGAATGCAAATCACGTGTCTAAATAAATCTATATATTTACTGTTGCCAAAATAAGCAAAGGAAATATGTATGCAAGGTTGATAGAATGTTGCAAACTATATAAGGCAATGGGAATATAATTCTATCTGAAATTAAAGCATTTAATTGCATAAATTAACATAAACATCCATAACTGCATTCAGACAGAAAACTAATATAAATATTTGAGAATGAACCTGCCCTATAATCTAGGTTTCTTTAAAGAAAATTAAAAATAGGTCATTAGTGGGCAACTGGTGAATTATTTCTAGACTGATATACCATGATTAGTAATTATAACTGTATGCCACATCATGTAAGAGGTAGAATTAATTTGACAAATGCTTATGAATGCACAACCACTATCATATACCTTTGTAACATCAAAATCAAAACTGACATATTTTTCATGAACGCAATCCCTACAGAAGAGTTTAAAAATCTCCTTGAGGTTCTATGTCAATAACCACAGTTTGTTTTTATTCTTACTTAATCCTCTTCTAAATAATGTCTAAAGAGTAATTCAATCACAATTATTTTGACTGCTCACATTGCAATTATGTTTACAATATTGACAAATTATGTTACTCTGTCATATTTATTTTAAATAATTATAGTACTTGTCAGTTGTCTCTAAATAAGATTATTTCATGCAAAAGAAAACTTAGTGTTTCTACACGCAAATCACATTTTATTCTGTCCTTGATGTGACATCACATAGTTTTGGTTGACAAATTATAATATTACAGATTAATAAACTTATTTTATTAGAGCATTATGCCTATCATGGTATAGGGAATTTGCTGTCACTCATTAGCTGATAGTAACATTCTTTTACAAGTTTGGGGAGTTAGAGATAAATCAAGATGACACGGTATCACACACAGGTTGCATCTTCAGTTCTTTAATACAAATAGACACTTGAGCTATTACCATTTAAAAGTTTTATATTTGAGATTCTAAACTTCCACGTGAAAGAAGAGAAGTGTTGCCTATGTTAGAAATGTTTCAATCCATCACCTTCTGGTCGTTAAATTAGCTTCTAAGTTGTATAAAACATCTGTTACTACTTGACAGTGCTATGATAGAAAGGAGGCACTTCTTTTTAAACTCAAAATATATACTTCTTAATAAAGTATATATATAACGCTATCATATATAACAACTATCAAGACATACAAAATTTATAATCTTATCAATAAGAATTTGACTGAGATATAAATAATAAAATATTAGAAAATATGAAGAATTATAGATACTGTAGGTCTTCTCAAATACTTTCTCCATACTAGCTGTCCAAGACCTAATTTTTTTTTAAGGAAGACATTGTCTTTATTTTAAAATCATACATACTCTTTGAGACCAAAGAAAGAAAGGTTTATTTTGTCTGAAAACTAAATTTTCTGTAGCACATAATCTAACTCAACCTATCTGTTTAGCTCACTGAACAATTCAAACACAGGGAGTCCAGAATAGGAAGGAAAGCCTTTAATCCTATATAGCTTATTTTAATGCCTGGATACATCCCAGGATATTTTAAGCAGATAATCAGAAAGTATTAGCAAAGTCCCCTGATGGATAGGAGAAAAAATACGGAACTATTAAACCTTACCATCAGGGAATCCCCTGATACTGTGTCAAATTTAGGGACACCCAAATCAATAGGCCAAGCCCTCGATCTTGAGGCTTAGTCCTGTGAAGTTTATGTAGGTAGTAGAGAAGTTTAGCCTACCTATAGGTATGCCTAAGAGTTACTTCCAGAGGACCTCCTCTGTTGCCCAGATGCAGCTTCACCCTCTCTAAGCCCAACTCTGCAAGTGAAACAACTGCCCTCCCCACTACATGAGACATGACATCCGGGGATGAAAGTCTCCCCGGCGATGTGGGAGAAGACTCCCAGGGATGAATCCAAACCTGGCACTGTGGGATCAACAATTCCAACCTGACAAAAAGTGGGGAAAGAAGTGTAACTAATAAAGTATCAGTGGCAGAGAGTTCAAACAGAGTTCAAATACTCTGGAGGTTGCTCTTATGCAAGCATCAGTTAGACATTGCTACCTATCATAACTTTCCAAATGCCAAACAAAACCATTCCAGCCAATGCTAAAGAGCACCTAAGGCGATATAAAAGATTCTACAAAGGTTCCATGGAATTGTGTAACTTTCAAGAAACCTCCAGACGGGTTCCTGGACCAGGTAAGTCCTGAAACCTAGAAAGCTCAGCCTCTCCAGAACATCAGCTAGTTCCATCTCCCTACCCCATATCCTCCTTTCCAGGAAGTACTTTTTTTTAAAAAAAATTACTAATTATTAAATTTTTAAAGAAATAGGACAACAAAGAAACACAAACATCCTTAACATGATCATTCTGTTCTACATTTATAATCAGTAATTCACAGTATCATCACATAGTTGCATATTCATCATCATGATCATTTCTTAGAATATTTGCATCAATTCAGAAAAATAAATAAAAAGACAACAGAAAAAAATTCATACATACCATACATCTTACCCCTCCCTTTCTTTTTGTTAATTTATTTTTTATTTATGATACATAACCGCATACAAACACAAACATTCTTATCATATGATCTTTCCGTTCTTGTTATATAATCAATAACTCACGCTATCATCACATAGTTGTATATTCATCATCATGATCATTTCTTAGAACATCTGCATCAATTCAGAAAAAGCAATAAAAAGAAGACAGAAAAAAATTCATACATACCATACTCCTTACCCCTCCCCTTCAGCGATCACCAGCATTTCAATCTATTAAACTTATTCTAACATTTGTTCCCCCATTATTTATTTATTTTTAATCCATATGTTTTACTTGTCTGGTGATAAGGTAGACAAAAGGAGCATCAGACACAAGGCTCTCACAATCACACAGTCCTACTGCAACAGCCATATCATCATACAATTACCTTCAAGAAACACGGCCACCAGAGCACAGCTCCACATTTTCAGGCAGTTCCCTCCAGCCTCTCCATTACATCTTGACTAACAAGGTGATATCTGTTTAATGCATAAGAATAACTCCAGAATAACCTCTCGACTCTGTTTGGAATCTCTCAGCCACTGACACTTCATTTTGTTTCATTTCACTCTTCCCCCTTTTGGTTGAGAAGATTTTCTCAATCCCTTGATGCTGAGTTCCAGCTCATTCTAGGATTTCTGTCCTATGTTGCCAGGAAGGTCCACACCCCCGGGAGTCATGTCCCATGCACAGAGGGGGAGGGCACTGAGTCTACCCACCATGTTGGTCTATAGAGATAGGCCACATCTGAGCAACAGAATAGGCCCTCCAGGGGATGACTCCCAGGACTAATTTTAAGTAGGCCTAGCCTATCCTTTGTGGGATTAAGTTTCATGTGAACAAACCCCAAGATTGGAGGCTCTGGCTGACCCCACTGCCTGTGAGAATATCAAGAATTCTCCACTTGGGGAAGCTGAATTTTCCCCCTTTTTCACCATTCCCCCTAGGGGACTCTGCAAATATTCCCCTAGTCACTGTTCAAATCACTCTGGGATTTATCTGGGCATCACTCTGGACAAATCTACAAAATCTCATGCCCTATGCAAAGTTCCAAGTACTATGATGTTCGATTAAGCTGTCCACATAAGTTATACTAGGAAATGCACTAGTCAGTTGCACCAAAAAACATTTTTGCTTATCTCACACATATGTTAATGTTTTAAAATATTAATTACCATCTATTTTCAACACCCTGCATTATTGACATTCCTTTGTTCTACCTCATGCGGAAACATTTTTAAATTTGCAGGTTTGGTCACCATCATTATACACGTTAGACATTCCTAGATTATACCATCTCACCAAGCCTAATTCTTGATATCTTCCCTGGCAAAAAAAAAAATCCACCCACAATCTTTCTCCATTTCAGTTAATGGGAACTCCTTCTCATTCCTCATATCCTATCTTTCAACAAATTCTTTTAGTTTCACTTTTAAAATATATGCAGTCAATCTTCATTATTCACAAATTCCACATCTTTTAATTTGCCTATTCCCTAAAATTTATTTGTATCCCCAAAATCAATATTCATGACACTTTTCCAGTCATTCACTGATGTGTGGAGAGTAGCAAAACAACTGACTTACTCAACACACATATTCTCACATAAGGTTGAACAAGGCAATGCTCAGCCTTTGTGTTTCAGTTTTTATACAGTAAATAAGTTTTATTTTCATAATATATTCTGTGCCACATTTTTCAGTTTTGTGCTATTTTTGGTGATTTCACTTTTTACAATGGTCTCCAGGTGAGTTAGCTAAGGTTCTCTAGAGAAACAGAATCAATATGAAATATCTATAAGTATAAAATTTATAGAAGTGTCTCACACAGCTGCGGGGATGTAAGAGTCCAAGATCTACAGGACAGGCAGCAAGATGATAGCTCCAATCAAGTTCCTCAATGAACTTTCAGGAGAGGCTGACTGGCTGAAGCAGAAAGAGTGATTGTCTCTTCTGAATCCTCCCTAAAAGCCTTCTGGTGATTAGAGTGTCACTCATTTGCAATCAGCTAAGGGAGAAGACACTCCCCTTAGCTGATTGCAAATGCAAGCAGCTGTGGATGCAGCCAACGTGGTCATGATTTAAGTCCATAAAATGTCCTTACAGCAACAGACAGACCAGTGTTTGCCTGACCAGGCAACTGGGCACCACTACCTGGCTAAGTTGACTTATGAGCCTGACCATCACAATTCACCCCTTATCAACTTGGCAGCTATACATACCACTTTAACCATACTTAATCTCTAAATAGAAAACAAAAACAGACACATTTTTTCCTTGTCTAACAATACCCAACTGTCCTGCATACAACTGGAAATGCATTAAATCTCTCCAGAATAGGGTAAAAGCCCTTGGGTAATATTCACTCTTAAACTTGATATCCTACAACTTAAATACTATACCATGAACAAAACAGCCTATATCATATGACAAAGGAGATACAATAAAGAGGAAAACAAATATATGTGATTTATGTATAAATACATAGATACAAATTACAAAGCAAGGAAGAAATAGTCATACCAATGTGGTCCTTGTTTCCGTAACTGATCACTACCTTCTTGCACTACTCATTCCATGTTCTCATTAAACTCAGCAGGCAACTTAGCTGGCCATGGTTCTTTGCCTGGCGAGGTGACCTAAAATGAGAGCCCACACAATCAAACACCTATGGAGATGAAGAAGGACAATGTCCCTGGGAGATTTTCATGAAACAAGAAGCCTGGAGAGACAGATGGCAGACATTGCCATGTTTACCATGTGCCTTTCCCGTTGAGAGAGAAACCCAGAACTTCATTGGCCTTCTTGGACCAATGAATCTTTCCCTGGATGCCTTAGATTGGACATTATTATAGACTTGCTTTAATTGGAGCATTTTTATGGCCTTAGAAAGGTAAACGAGCAACTTATTAAATTCCCCTTTTGAGAAGCTGTTCCATTTCTGGGATATCACATTCTGGTGGGTAGCAAACTAGAACATCAAGTATAGTACTGAAATACTGTCTTGCATACCTTAGCACAAGAAGGCCATGATGTGCTTTGCAAGGAAAGTAAGTGTGTTAGATAAACCTCATTCAGGCATGAGTTAGAGTGCTACTGGCCTTGAGTTAAATGTTAATGAATCAACACTTCATTTAATGAGTTGAAATTACCTGCCCCCCAATATAATATATGACAGAACTTGCTTAAATTTATGTTCAGAGGCTTTGTTTAAGTGTTGGTCTAAATTTTTCTGAACGCAGTGATACTGCTTCTACATCAAATTAAACAGGGGCTTTCTCTAAAAGGTTATTAAATCAAAGAATTTCCTAGGGGATTATTTTATAAAAGTTTAAGGAGGAATCAAAATATATGAAGCTTCTTTAAACAGAAGTACACCTAAAAAAGGCAATATATTGATTGATTTATGAACGTTTGTGACCCACGGCTCACAGGAACTTAACCCTCAGGGACATGGTTCAATATTCATGAATTCAGTGTTTGCAAGTGACTTTATAGAGCATAAATACTTCAAATAAAGAGAATCTGCTGTGTATACAGAACCAATAACTTCAAAGCATTTTAGAATAACATTTAAACATAATTTATAGGGGGCAAGTTGAAACAAGAAAGCAGAATCCCTTCATTCATCATAATCGGGGGTAAACACTAAATTTTTTGTGACTCTACACATGTCCACAAATGACCACTTAAGTGCCAAGAATGTGGACTACATGGACAATGAAGATCTACTGTACAATCAGAATTTAGCAACTGCTCACAGTTTCCACTATTATCACTATAGTCCAAGACATCATCATTATTGATTGATCTATGGCCTACAACTGATCTACCTGCTCCCATAGGTACTATGGCCTACAACTGATCTACCTTGCCCTCAGTACCTCTGTCCATGCATGGTATAGTATCCACAAAGCAACAGAAAGCCATTTAAAAATGAATACAAGGGGGGCCATGGTGGCTCAGCAGGCAGAGTTCTTGCCTGCCATGCCGGAAAGCCAGGTTTGATCCCCTGTGCCTGCCCATGCAAAAAAAAAATGAATACAGATCTTGTTATTTCAATGGAAGTTCATCTCATTTAGAGGGTAAACCAGTATCCTTACAATGGCCTAAAAATTCTATAAACAATCTCCTCTTTTTCCCTTACTTCTTTGATTTCATTTCATACTATTTTTCCATTTCTTCTATTTGTCCTAGCCATAACTTTCTTTGATGTTCTTCAAATATTCTAGTCTCACTTCCAATTTGGGGCTCTTGTATTTTTTCCTTTTTTCTATAATGCCAAAGACAAAATTAACTTATTGTTTATCTATTTTCATCATGTTTAATAAAATGAGAGATGCTTCATATAAATTGGTCTTTTTAAGACTGCATCTGTAAGTTACCAATATGATATCTTAGAAATAATAGTGGTGCTTCTTAAGTTACTAGAGAACAGTTTATTCTTTAGGTTTATAGTTTATACAGAAATACACTTATGCTACACCCTAACAGTTCATAAGAGAGAATCAAAATGCATAAACATTAGGTGCATTTTGTGTCTATATGTGGTATACCTATATATTTGAAAATTGATGGTTGAGAGCTGTTGTTAACTCAGTATCATTTAATTAAATACCTAACTAAAGAAGTGTGGGGACTTTTGGACATGTGTGTGGGAGAGATGAGAGATTTACTGAAAATAGGTAATCTTCTTTGGTTGATGGCTTTCATAATTTCTAGAGGGAAATAAAGCACAAAATAAAACACCTGATCCCTTTAGTTTCCTAAGTTTTCAATGTATCAACATTCATTTTAACAATGATGCTTTTTTGATGAATTAATTGATATGTTCCAGGTACTCAAAAATGAAAATCATAAAATTGTACTGCATATCCAGGGCAAAATATTACCTGTAGAAGTATTGAGAAAATCTGAACTGTTAAATACAGGCTCCTCTAAAGGTCCAGAATAAGTGGGACCAATCATCAAAGAAGAGTCTTAACACAAAGCCAAACAGCAATGAAACCCTGGGCAAGAGGGATAAAGCGATCACTCCAAATTAATAAGATGCTTAGACATCAGCAAAAGAAATATAAGCCATTATAAGATAGAAAAAGATAGGTCTTAGTCAAGGGAACAAAGTAAAACCTAATTAAAGATTTAGAATGTGTAAAAAATAATCAAAGACTTTCAAACAAATTTCCTAAATCAATCCAAGAAGATGATAGACAATATGGACAGAAATCAGATGATGATGGCTATAGAGCTAAAGGATATTAAGAAGACAATGTACTAGCACTAAGAAGAATTCAAAAGTTTAAAAAGAATTATAACAGAAATCACAGGATGAAAGGCAAATGATGGAAATTAAAAATACATTAGAGGGCACAAAATAGTAGCATTGAACTAGCAGAGGAAAGAATAATCAAATTAGAAGACAGCCCAGTCAAAATCATAAATTCTTGAAGGACATTTAGAGAAAATAATAGAAAAAAATTGATCAGTGTCTCAGGGAAGTATGTGATAACATGAAGCATACAATATACACATCATGGGTGTCCCAGAAGAAGAGAAGGGGAAATGGGAGGAAATAATATTTGAGGAAAAAACAGCCCAATATTTCCCAACTCTTAAAAATGACTTAAATATACCTGTGTAAGAATATCAACATATACTAATCAGGAAGTCAAATGGCATACATGAAGAAAGAATTTTGAAAGGAGAAGAGGAAAGCGATTTATCACATACAAGGGATCCCCAATAAGACTAAGTGCTGATTTCTCAACAGAAACCAAGGCAGTGAGAAAGTAATGATATGATATATTTAAGGTATTGAGATAGAAATATTGTGAGCCAGGAAATTTTATGCAGCAAAACTGTCTTTTAAAAATTATTGTGTTTAATATACTCATAGATAAGCAGAAATTTCTCTCAGTGAAGAAATGCAAATTTTTTGGAAGGGTACCTAAAAAGGTAAATGAAAAACTCAATCATATTGTATCTTCAGTACATAAATCTACTCTTAATTCAAATAAGAGTGAGAATACAACTGATCAGGAGAAGTCATGTTTCTGGATAATGGAGATGCAAAATATAAAGAGGAAATATGAGGCAAAACGAGTATGAAGAGGGGAAACTGAGGGATATGGGAGCAGAAGGTGTGAATGCTATCAAGCTAAGTTGTTATCTTTTCAAATTAGTAGATTATAGATGCAGTTGTATAATCAAAGCCCAGATAAGCACAATGAAAATATTTTATTATATAGAAGACAAAAAATATAGAGGACAGAAATGAGAAAGGGATCAGATACATCACAAAAGACCAACTATACATAAAAGGAGGCTGCAATAAAGGAAAGATGAGAATAAAAAAGATATGACAAATAAAAATCAAAGGACAAAATGGATGGAGTAAGTATTGCTTTTACAGTAATAATTCTGAACCTTAATAGCTTAAACTCCCCAATGAAAAATACAGATGTACAGCATGATTCAACTATAAATTGTTATAAGAAACTCACCTTAGATGCAAAAGCACAAATAAGTTAAAAGTGAAATGATGGAAAAAGTCCATGCAAGTTGTAACTATGATGATTTGAAGCTGTATGTATTCCATAAAAAAAACATGTTCTTAAAGTGAGTCCTGTGGATGTGCGACCAATATAAGTTGGACCTTTTTATAAGGCTACTTCACTTAAGATGTGACCCACATCAATCAGAATGGGTCTTAATATTCTTACTGGAGTCCTTTATAAGAGAATGCAAAGTCAGAGAAAGAAAAAGCCACAGAAGAAAAAAGCTGAATGCAAGGAAACCTGGAAGAGACCAGAAGACACTACCATGTGCCTTGCCATGTGGCAGAGAAGCCAAAGATCACTAGCAGCTGGCCTTTAGAAAGAAAGTATCAAATAGAAAAGTCACTATACAAATATAGGGCAAAGTAGACCTTACATCAAAAGCTGTTATTAAAAACAAAGAAGGACATGATAAATTAATAAAAGGGTCAATTGACCAGGAAGACATACCAGTCATAAATAATTATGCACCTAACTCTGGTGTCCTAAACTACATGAGGCAAACACTGGTAAAACTGAAGGGAGAAATAGCCACCTTTACAATAATAGTTAGAGACTTCAATACATCAATCTGATCAATAGATAGAGCATCTAGACTGAAGATCAATAAGGAAACAAAGAACTTGAATAATATACATGAAGTACACCTAATAGCCATATGCAGAACATTACCCACCAAAATAGTAGAATATACCTTCTTCTCAAATGCAAATGGATCTTTTTCCAGGATAGGTAACATTTTGGATCAAAACCAAATCTCAATCAATTTCAAAATATTGAAATTATACAAACTATCTTCCCTCACCACAATGGAAAAAAGCTGGAAATCTGCCTGTAACAGGCAGAGAACAGGACAATCCATAAAAATATGGAACATAAATAACACACCCTTAAACAATCAATGGCTCATAGAATAAATTACAAAGGAGATCAGTAAACATCTTGAGATGAATAGGTATGAGAACACAACATATTAAAACTCATGGGATGCAGTGAAGGCAGTGTTGCAAAGGAAATTTACAGCTCTAAATGCTTACATTAACACAGAAGAAAAGGCCAATTTCAAAAAGTAAACCTGGAGGAAAGAACAGAAAAATAAACTCTAAGCAAGCAGAAGGAAAGAGTTAACAAAGATTTCAGCAGAAAAATGAAATAGAGAAAAACATAGAAATAGAAAAATTACCAAAACCAAAATGTGGTTTCATGAAAAGATCAATAAAATTGACAAACCTTTAGCTAGACAGACAAAGAAAAAAAAAGATTAACCACAAACAAAGGAAATCAAAAATGAGAGGGTAGACATTTCTAGTAACCCCACAGAAATAAAAAAGATCATAAGAGGATACTATGAACAACTGCATGGTATTAGGCAATTTAGATGTAATGGACAAATTACAAAAGAAGTAGAAGACCTCCACCAATTACAAGTAAAGAGATTGAGTTAGTCATCAAAAACCTTCCAACAAAGAAAGGCTTGGGACTAGATTGTTTCACAAGTAAATTTTACCAAACATTCCAAAATCAATCCTGCTCAAACTTTTGCAAAAATATTGAAGAGGAGGGAACCTCACCTAATCATTCTATGAACCTAATAACACCTTAATACCAAAGACAGATAAAGATATTACCAAAAAAAAGAAAAATGCAGACCAATTTCTCTAATGAATATAGATGAAAAATACTCAACAAAATATGTGCAAATCGAATCTACCAGGACTTTAAAAGAGTTATACAACACTATAAACTGGAATTTATTACAGGTGTGCATGGGTGGTTGACCATAAGAAAATCAATTAATGTAACATACAACATTTGCAAAATGGTCATCTCAATTGACACAGAAAACTCATTTGACAAAATCCAATATGTTTTCTTTATAAAAACACTTAGAAAAATCAGAATGGAGGTAAACTTCCTCAATATGGTGGAGAGCATGTGTGGAGAGCCCAGGGCTAACATCACACTCAGTGGAGAATGACTGATAGCCTCCACACTAATATCTGGAACAAGACAAGAATTCTTATTGTCATCATTGTTACCAAACATTTTGGTGGAAGTTCTAGCCAGAGATGTTGGGCAAGTAAAAGAATGAAAAAATGTCCAAATTGGAAATTAAAAAGTAAAAATTTCACTAATTGCAGATGACCTGATTCTATACACAGAAAGACCTGAAAAATCTACCACAAAGCCACTAGAACTAAAAAACAGTTCAACAAAGTAGTGTGGTACAAGATCAACAACAAAAATTTCTGCAGTATTTCTATACACTAGTATTGAGCAATCTCAGGAGGAAATCAATAAAAAATTCCTTTACAATAGCAACTATAAAAATGGAATATCTAGGAATAAATTTAATCAAGGACATAAAGGACATATACATGGAAAACTACAGAACTTTGCTAAAAGATAGCAAAGAAAATCTAAATAAATGGGAAGATATTTCATGCTCATGAAATGTTTGGGAAACTAAATACTGTTAAGATGTCAATTCTACCACAAATGATTTACAGATTCAATGCAATCCCAACAGCCTACTTTGCAGAAATGGAAAAGCCTATCATCAAACTTATTTCAAAGGGTAAGGGGCCCTGAATTGCCAAAACCACCTTGAATAAGAATGAGAAAATTGGAAGACCCACACTTTCTGAATTTAAAATTCATTACAAAGCTGCAGTGTTCAAAAGTGCATGGTACTAGCACAAGAATATACACATAGACAAATGGAATGAGATTTAAAGTTCAGAAATACACCCTCACAACTATGGACATTTCTATTTGATAAAGCTGCCAAGTCCACTCAATTGAGAAATAATAGGTTTTTTTTTTCAACAAATGGTGTTGAGAGATCTGGATATCAATATAACAAAGAATAAAGGAAGAACTCTCTCACAACATATACAAAAAATGAACTCAAAATGGTTTGTGATGGTTATGTTCTGGTGTCAACTTGGCCAAGTGAGGATGCCCAGTTGTTGGTTCAGGCAAGCACTGGCTTGAGCATTGCTGCTAGAATATTTCTTGGTTGGTTGATAAACTGTAAGGCTGGTATATTACATCATCAGGAAGTTGACTGCATCTGTGGCTGATGACATCTGTGTTCAACTAAGGCATGTCTCTCACTAATGATATAATGCAATCAATTGAAGGCTTTTAAAGAAGAGGAGAGACTTTTTCTTTACTTCCTCAGCCAGTAAGTCTCTCCTGTGGAATTCATCCAGTCCCTTCATCGGACTTGCCAGTTTCTGATGAATTTGTAACAGAGGTACCACACTAATATAAAGAGTTAATAATAGGGAAAAGCAGTGTGGTACATGGAGCACTGCATTTTCTCCTTTTTTTTTTTTGGTTTGCAAATCTACAACTTCTCTAATAAATATTTACAAATTTAATCTGAACAATAAAAAAGGACACAATTGTTAACCTGATAAGGCATTTGAATGCCAAATTTTGAAAAAAAAAAGATTACCAAACAGATGATAGTAATATTGTGTTATCACCCAAAGAATAAAGACATATTCATGAACCCATTCAATCCTGAATATAGACAAGCCTAAATATCTTCTGTTAAATATCCTTGTTCATGGCTTTTCAAATTTGCCTTCCAGCCAAAGCCATTAGTCAGTTTTGCCAGATTATCTGCCAATTTAAAACAAGGATCCCCTTTCTTCCAGTCTGAAATAACGCACCCTCACTTCTGTGTAGAGCCTGTTCAGAGGTATCTTTAGAGTCCACATTTCTACCGACAGTTTCTTCAAAGCATTCTAGGCCTTCTCTATCATACTCCTCACAATTCCTCCAAAATCTTCCCCTTATCCATTTAAAAAGCCATTCCAACATATTTGGTATTTGCAAAAGGCAGCAGCACTCCACTCCTGGTACCAAATCTGTTCCCAAACTCTACACCCAAAGCAAGAGCAACAGAAGATAAAATAGATTAATGGGAACTCCTCAAAATGAAATGCTTCTGCACCTCAAAAGACTGTCAAAAATATGTAGAGTAAGCCAAGTCAATGGGAGAAAACATTTGGAAATCACATATCAGACAAAGTTTTGATATCCTGTATACATAAAGAAATCTTACATGCCAACATCAAAAGAACAAACAATCCAATTATAAAATGGGCTAAAGATATGAATAGGCATTTTCTTAAGAGCAAATACAAATGGCTCAAAAGCACATGAAGAGATGTTCATTTGCATTGGCTATAAGGGAAATGCAGATCAAGACTACAATGTGATACCACTTCACAACATTAAGATTGACTCTTATTAAACAAATGGGAAACTATGAATGTTGGAGAGGATGTGGAGAAATTGGGACACATACACTGCTGGTGGTAATGTATAATGGTGCAACCACTATGGAAGACGGTTTGGTGCTTCCTTAGGAAACTAAAGTGGAAAGCAATAACACAACAGACATTTCCACACCAATGTTCATAGCAACATTGTTCACAATCACCAAAATATGGAAACAAACCAAATGCCCATCAACAGATCAGTGAACTAACAAAATGTGGTATGTACATATGATGGAATATTATGCAGCAGCATGCTTTAATGACATTTTGAAGCACATGACAAGATGGATGAGTCTTGGGGACATAATGCTGAATGAAATAAGCCAGTGCAAAAGGATATATTTTGTATGATTCCACTTTTATGACCATGGTAAAGGTAAAATCAGAGGCTTATAATACAGAATATAGGGGACTTAGAGATACATAGAAGCTAGAGATGGGTGAACGGTTAGCTAATGAGGTTTAACTCCAATATAAGGAAATAGATAGAAGTGAAGGTGTCTCTTGTGGGTCTATAAGTATTATTACCATATTGAAGATGATTAAGATCCAAACAAGTTGTAGAAACCTACATGTCCAACTGATTAACACTAGAAGTATAAATTCCTTCTTGCAAGAACTACTTCAAAGATATGATTCACTTACAAAGAGTGTTTAAGTCTAGGGTACAGGGGGAAAACTGCTAGTACACGCTATGGGCTGTTTAAAAGGAAAACATTAGCACTATTGCAGCAACAGCAGATGTAAATAATGGGGAGAGGGACAAGCCTTAAGAGGAGGTTTAGATTTCCTATTTGGTGAGGGGGTGTTTATTGGTTTTCTTGGTCTTGAGAACAAAGAAATGATCTAAAATTGAGATTGTTGATGGACTGTGGACTTTGGGCACTACACGTGATCCCTGATGAATGCAGGTGGCTTAAGGATGCACTGACTGAGAAGTATATTGGCAAACAATGGTGTATAAGGAATGTTCTGCTGCCAACAAAAAGGAACGAAGTCATGAGGCAAGAAATGATGTGAATAAACATGTGGGACATTTGGTGAGGCAAAATATGCCAGAAACAAAAGAACAACAATGGTATGGTCTGTTCAGAAAATGCTTACAAGAACACAGAGGCTTAGAAAATAAGCCTTTTTAGCAGACACGTTTAGTCTGGAGTGGTAATTATTATTTATGGATTTTGAGGTGCTCTTTTGTATATATATATATATATATATATATATATATATATATATATATATATATATATATATATATCCTGCTATTTAGAAATAAGAACAAAGCTGATCAGGTTGGGGTTAAAGTAATTTATAACGCAGCGGTAAGAAAGACGTTGTCTATATTTTGGAACCACACATACTCTTTGAGACCAAAGGAAGAAAGTTTTGTTTGGTCTGGAACCAAAATTTTCTGCAACGCATAATCCAACTCAACCTATAGGTATAGCTCATTTAAACAATTGAAACACAGAGAGCCCAGAATAAGAAAGAGGTCCTTTTATCCTGTACAGCTTCATGTAATGCCTGGATACATCCTAGAATATATTAAGCAGATAATCAAAAAGTATTGGCAAAGTCCATCGAGGCATGGACTCTTAAAGTTCACCATTTAGGAAATCCCCTGATACTGTGTCAAACTTTAGGGACACCCAATCAATAGACCATGCCCTTGATTTTGAGACTTACCCTTGTGAAGCTTATGTAAGTAGCAGAGAAGCTTAGACTACCTATAGGCATGCCTAAGAGTTACTTCTGGAGGACCTCTTTTTTTGCTCAGATATGGCCTCACTCTCTCTAAGCCAAAATCTGCAAGTGAAATCATTGCCCTCCTCACAACTTGAGACATGACATCCAATAGTGAAAGTCTCCCTGGCGATGTGGGGAATCACTCCGAGGGAGGAGTCAGGCCCTGGCACCATGGGATGACCAATTCCATCCTGACCAAAAGGGGGCAAAGAAGTGTAACTAATAAAGTCTCCATGGCAGAGAGAGTTCAAATAGAGTCAGGCTATTCTGGAGGTTGCTCTTAGGCAAGCTTCAGTTAGACATTGCTACCTATCATAACCTGCCAAATCCAAACCAGGACCATTTCAGCCAGTCCTAAAGAACACTTAGGGCAATTTATAAGATTCCACAGGGTTTCCATGTACTAGTGGAACTTTCCAGAAACCTCCCACCTCCAAATGGGTTCCTGGACCAGTTAAGTCCTGAAACCTAGAGGGCCCAGTCTTTCGAGAACATCAGATAGTTCCATCTCCTTACCCCACGTAACTGACAGCCCCTTCCAACATGAAAGTGTTTGAATGGTCATAGCACAATCACCCATAAAGAAAGGGATAGAAAGATCAAAGGTGATGGTGGAGCTATACAGAGAAGGTAGGGTTTAACAAATTAATATGATTGCTGAATCATTAAATTGATATCTCCTTTAGTCTCTAGTATCTTAAAACAGCTGGAAGTAAAAGCCCAAAATAGTGGAATTGTAACCCATGTCAAACCCTGAAATTTGTTCTACAATTAATTGTGGTGCTGTCTATGAAATGTATTGCTTTTTTGTACATACATTTTTTTCACAAAAAAGAAGGAAAAAAACTTGATTGTGGTGATAAAAAAAATGTATGCCTTTTAGCCTCCTATATTCTGGAGCAGCTAGAAGGAAAAATCTGAGAGGATAGTATGGTAGCCCATGACAAGCTGGTATCTGGCCTATAACTATTTGTTTAAGGGTGCTTTGAGAACTATTCCTTTTTTATTTCTTTGCTTTTTATATATGTTATACTCTACAATAAAAGAGTTACAAAAGGAACAAACAAAAGCACAAGAAACAACAAAAAAATGAATGTGTAGAATTAGTCTTCCTTAATTAAGAATTAATTCCCATTCTAGGCAGCATGATATATGTTGATTTTTGTGGTTTTAATTTTTGCATTAGTCATTGTATCAGTTTGTTAAGCTGCTGGAATGCAATATAGTAGAAATAGTGTGGCTTTTAAAACGGGAATCTATTATATTATAAGTTTACATTCTAAGGCCCTGAAAATGTCAAAATTGAGGCACCAACAAGAGGTTACCTTCACTCACAAAAGGCTGATGCTTTCTGGAACACCTCTGTCAGCTGGGAAGGCACATGGCTGGTATCCGCTGGGCCTTGTTCCTTATTCCATTGCTTCCAGCTTGTGATACCAGTGGTTTCCTCTTTAAGCATCTGTGGGCATTCATTTACCTCCCATGGGACACAACTCTTGGGCTGTCTTGCTTAGCATCTGATGGTAAGGCATATGGTGATGTCTGCTGGCCTCTACACGTGTCTAGGCTCCTCTCTCTCCATGTGGGCATGCTAGGCATCTCTAGCCATCAGTATCTCTGTCAGCTCTGAAGCAACTGTTCTTCTAGTGTCTGCATCTCCAAGTATCTCTGTCAGATCAGAGCTTTTCCCAAAATGTTTCCTCTTTTAAAGGACTCCAGTTAACTAATAAAGACCCATCTTGAAAGGGCAGAGTCACATCTTCATGTAATCAAAAGGTCACACCCACAATTAGGAATGCTATGTGTCCATGGATATACTCTCATCAAAAGATCACACCCACAACTGGAAGCCCCACATCTCCACAGAAATAGTCTCATCAAAATAGTTTCCAGGGCGGGCCACGGTGGCTCAGCAGGTAAGAACGCTTGCCTGCTGTGCCCGAGGACCCGGTTCGATTCCTGGTGCCTGCCCATGTAAAAACAAACAAACAAACAAACAAACAAAAAAATTGTTTCCACCCTACAATATTGAATCTGTATTAAAGGGATGCACAAGACATTCAAACTGCCACAGTCATCAAAATGGGGTGCACAAGACTTTCTGGGGTGCACAAGACTTTCAAGCTGCCACAGTTATCAATCACAATCCAGAATCATATTTAAATAAACAAAATAAATTAGAAATACAACTTCCTTTAAAATCAATAAAGTAACCGAGTCCGAAGGATAGATAATGCTTGTAGGAAAGAATCCAATTTATTAAGAAAAAAAATTTTCTCAAATGTCATATAACTACTTTTATTTCAACAGGTAGTTTAGAAAAGGAAAAAGCTGTATTTGAAATTCTCTTTTAAAAAATATCAAAACCTGGAGCTAAATAATTGAACTAGGTAAAGTAGCATTTGCATTTTCAAAGACTGTCTTACCAGTGCTTGTTAATAAAAACTTGACCATCGCAAAATAGAAGCTGGCATTTATTTCATGATCTTATAAACATGTTTAGGCAGCATATTGGGACATTTATTCCTGGTAATTCCTATTGGCCTCATACTGCATGAGGCAAATGATGATATTATTAATCATCAAATTTACAATACTTCAAGTTCAATTAAAGTGAAATTGAAATATTATACCACAAAAAAGCATATTGTGCACTCTTGGTGGTTGGCATATTGTTATATCTATTTCTTTTACTACTTTCCTTAGCTTTTTATTTTTTTGTTTTGTAAAGGTCTTAGGCTGTCAAATCAGTATTCACAGTTTTAAATATTATGAGGCTGTGTTTTTGTCTATGAATGCAGATTAGATGTGATTATGAAACACCTGAAAATAAAAATTAAATTTTATTTAGAACTACAAGACCAAACAAAAAACTTGAACCTATGTCTAACCCAGATATATGTGATAAATTCACTATTTAAATATGCTATTGATACATTTCAATAGATGAATATTGATGCTTTTTGTACATATGTAATGCATAATTTTTTTGTGAACAACAGCTGCAATAGTAATCCATTCTGTCAAAAACTGCCAATTTGACCAACTAAGGAGCACTTGATTTCAATTTAACTGAGTTCTAAAAGAAGGTTTTGGATAATTGCTGATTGATTTATCTTAAAATAAGTCACTAAAACTATATTTATAAAATCTTTTGAAGGAAATAAGTCCAAACGAAAGCTTCAGATTCTTTCCAAGAAATTTTTTTTTTTTACAGAGCTTCACTTGCCCAAAATTGAGAAGAATATTTGCTTCCTCTGGTTGTGGTTACTAAGAGCAAATATAATTTATTCTTACATACTTAGTTATTTATGATGTTATACATGGTTATTTTGTTAATTCTAGCTTATTTTCAAAGAGCCAAAGAAACAGTCTGCACTAATAATGAGTGGTGAGTTTCTAGTCTCACTGAGCATTATCAAGAATCATTATTAGCTGCCTAGCCTTTTATAGCATCAATACAGCCTTCTGGTTCTTAGTCAATATTTCCTCATAATACTTCATATTCAATTAATCTCAAGGATAATAAATTGATGTTTTTCTATTATTTAAAGTTTAACCTTGAAAAAGCACTTTTATTTTTTGCTCTTTAGAAATGAGGAAAATATTATGGGAATCATCAGTTTAATTTGTATGCATTTTAAAGCCATGGATAAAGATCACCTATTCCCTGATGTCTGTAACAGTGGGGAAAATTAGCATATTTATTAATTGCATTTCTATTTCCATTCCTCTTCCCAAAGCTCATTACTTAAAAGAAGTCTGTCTTAATTATGTATCTCATGGTCATTTTTGCCAGCTACAGGATAAAGGGACCCTTTTAAATATAATTCAGAAGATTCCATTCCAATGCTATGACATACACTTGCACTCATTTACACTAGATGTTTTATTTTTTCTGATAAATATGTTCATTTCCATAGTATCAGACAGAGTTCAGAGAAGAAGTGTCAAATATATATATATCCAGGGTCTTCATGAAAAAATCTTTTGAATAAATGTTCAGAGATTTATTACATGGAATTGTCTTATGCAATTGTGGAGCTGGTTAAGCATATCTAAATTCCATAGTGGCAAGCAGTCAAAAATGGCAGACTGGATCCCATGGGCATGGGCCAAGGCTGTTGCCCACAGAGAATTTATTCTCTCTTTGTCCCTTTGTGGAAGGCCTGAACTCTATTTTTAAGGTCTCTTAATTGATAAAATCTGGCTTATCCAGATTATCCACAAGAATCACCTATATTTAAAGTAAACTGGTTAGGGGCTTTAATTACATTTGCAAAATAACTCCACAGCAGAACCTAGATTAATGTTTTATTGAATAACTGGGGGTTGTACCCCAGCCAAGGTGATGCATTAAAAAATCTGTCATGAAAATTTAATTAATAATAATAGAAATGTATTTCAATTTCAATATATTCTAATGAATTAAGCATTTTTCCTGCATTAATGTGACACCTATAGAAGGGAGAAAAGCTTAGCCCTTTGAACTGATTACTTCTTTACCATTGCTTAAAGAGCACGAGGAAATTAGCAGAATTAGGGGCAAATATTCCACAAAGCTTATGCCCCAGAATGCATTCCTCTCTACCCCAAGTCCCAGGATAAATAAATAAAACCCTTCAACCACAAATCCTTTAAATATGGTCAAAGGATTCAGTTACAAAATTTTATGAAACAAACAGTATGTGAAAATATATCCAAGAGAATTTCATTTCCAGCAGTGACAGGCCACCTTGAATCATACCAATCACCCTAAGGAAAACAACTATAAAAGATATAGAGAATATTGTTTAAAATATGTTTGAAGTCATTGAAGAACTACTAATTCTGTGGTAATCTAAAGGGCTACAATCCAGAAACATAGGGAAACATAGGAAGTTGAACATGGCATTTCACTTCAATATTTCCCTCAATGCATTAACCAATTACTAGTGATTTATGATAGACTACACATCTAATCAGTTTTCAGTAATCTCCTCAGGCTAGAAGAGATTACTGGAATTCAAGGTCTAACAAGGAAAAGTCTATTAAACATCCATGGTTTTCATTTCAGACTCATCAAGACTACACTTTAAAAAAAATGAGGAACTAAATATAGACAAAGCCACACAGAGGATGAAACCCAACTACTAATTGGATTAATCACTGAATTGATAGAATTGACATGCCCCTATTACAATTGCTAGCAAGAAACAAGAAGCAAATACAAGTCCTGTATAAGAGAAGAATATAATTCAGAACCTCAAAGAATTTCTACAATATTTTATTTTATTTATTTATTTTTTTAATTTGCATATGGGCAGGAGGCACCAGGGATCGAACTCCAGACCTCCAGCACGGCAGGTCGGAGCTCTGCCTGCTGAGCCATGGCAGCCGCCCTCTACAATATTTTAAAAAACAATGGCTAGCATATGGTAAAAAAAAATTAGCGCTCATAGTGGAATATAAGACCAGATGACCAATATCAACAGAAAGCAAGATATCAGAAATATTCTTATCAGAGATCCACATATTATGGTTCAAAGACACAAATTTTAAAATAACTGTTATTAATATGTTTAAGATGAAGATTTCAGCACAGAATATGAATTTGTAAATAAGGAATATATGACAATCCTGGAACTGAACAAATACAGTAATTCAAATTAAGACCTCAATAGATAGGTTTGACACTAGATTAGACACAGCTAAAGAAATGATTGGTAAATGAAAAGGTCAGTAGAGACAGAAGCATTGAGAAAAATAATCTTTAGTATACAGCCATCTTTTGTATTCAGCCATATACAGCCCCCCATGCCTTACGTAACTTGGGTTCAGTTGGATGAAAGAAAGGCAGGAAGAATGTATAATCAGGAAAATTTGAAAAGTAGGGTTTGACCAGCATCTAATATAGATGCTGGTAAGACAAAAAGAGACTTGAAATATCAATACTTCTTAACCAGCAACATAATTAGGTGTCTCTGAAATTCTGGTAGCCCACTGTCATAATACCCATCCTGGCAATGTCAAATGCCAAGTACAGGCTTTTTATGTAACTTACTAACTGAATTTTGCAACTTATTATTAAGACAATTAATTTCTTTGGAACATAATTTCCTCATTGGCAATAATAATATTAATAATAATAATAATAAATTTATAGATGTGAGAATGAAGGTAATTGAGGTAAACATGCCTACACTAATGCCGGATATGCAGAATGAACTTAATAACTATTAGCTACCATTCTTCTCTTATTGTGACCATTGCTCATCCACACACTCACTTACTCAAGTTATATAAAATTATCTTATGGTGGTAACATCTATAGACAATGCACAATTTCCCATTTTGATCACATTCAGGTGATCACAATCCAGAGAAATTAATTATTTTATGCAATTTTATTGAGATACAGTCACCTTCCTTATAATCATCCAGAGTATACAATCAATGGCATCACAGCATCATCATATAGTTGCACATTCATCACAATCAATTTTAGAGTATTTTCATCACTTTAAATAAAAATAAAAATAAAATTAAAAAAGAACATCCCAAACATCCCATACCCCTTATCTTCCTTATTTTTATTGATTTTTTGTTTTTGTTTTCTTGCACATATACCCATAAACTGTATAAAAGGAGTGTCAGTCACAAGGTTTTCACAATCACACAGTCACATCATAAAAGTCATAAAGTTATACAAACATCTTCAAGAGTCAGGGATACTGAATTACAGTTCAACAGTTTCAGGTATTTTCTCCTTGCTATTCTAATACACCTGAAACTAAAATGGGAAAGTCTATGTAATGCATAACAATAACCTCCAGAATTACTTTTTAAATCCCATGATGCCAGGACAGGTTCATCCCTAGGAATCATGTCCAACATTGTCAGAGAGATAAACACCCCTGGTAGTCAAGGAACATTAACTATTACTCTACCATCCTCAGTATCTATTTATAAAATATTTTCATCACCCCCAAATAGAAATTTGGTATCCCTTAAGCAATATCTCCCTATTTTCCACTATTCTCTGGTCCTTGATAACCTACAATCTGCTTTCCTTTTTCTTTCTCGATATTTCATATAAAGTAGGTCATGCAATATTTGTCCTATTGCATCTGGTTTATTGCTATAAAATGATGTCTTAAAGGTTGATTGATACTGGAGCATGTATCAGAACTTTATCTATATTACTGGTTTAATTATATTCTATAGTATGGATATAACACATTTTGTTTATCCACTAATCTGTTAATGGATGCTTCCACCTTCTGCTGTTGGGGATAATTTTGTTGTCAACATCGTTACACATTATTGTTTAAGGATCTGTTTTCAATTTGTAGGAGTATACACCTAAAGGTGGAATTACCAGGTCATATGATAATTTTATTTTTAACTTTCTGAAGAACTGCCAAACTAGTTCCCATAGAAGCTATAGCATTTTACATTCCCACCAATATAGTAAAATTGTTCCTAATTCCCTGCATTGTTGCTGACACTTGCTAATTTCCTTTTTTAGTTATAGCCAACTTCATGAGTGTGGACTGGTATCTCTGTGGTTTTTATTTGCATTTCATTGGTGTCTGGTGATGATCATCTTTTCATGTGAATTTTGGCTATTTGTGTATCTTCTTTGGAGAAATGTCTAAGTCTTTTGCCTAATTTTAACTGGGCTGTTTGCCTTTTTGTTGGTAAGTTGCAGCAGATTTATCTGTTTTAGATATTGAACCCTTACTAAATATGTGATTAGCAACTATTTTCTACCATTATGTAGCATGTTTGTTCACTTTCTTGATAATGCCATTGGATGCGCTAAAGTATTTAAATATATATTTTTATTTTTGTTGCTAAAGCTTTGGGTACCATATCTAAAAATCCATTGCCTAATACAAAATTTTGAAGATTTTCCCCTGTGTTCCTTTTAAGAGTGGTTTTAGTTCTTATATTTAGGTCATTGATAGATTTTTTAGTTGATCTTTTATGTGCTATGAGGCAAGGCCCAAATTTCAATATTTTGCAAGTGGATAGTCCATTTTCCCAACAACAGTTATTAAAGAGACTATTCTTTCCCCATTTCATAGCCTTGGCATCCTTGGGAAAAATGGTCATACGTGTGTGTATTTATTTCTGAATTCTGAATTATGTTCCATTGATCTATTTGTCTGTGTTCATATCTGTATCATACTGTTTTGATTACTGGGATTTTGTAGTAAATTGTGAAATGGGGTAGTATAGTCATGTAACTTTGTTCTTTTTCAGGAATATTTGGCTATTTGAGTCTTTTTGCCATTATATATAAATTTGGTGATTAACTTTTCCATTTCTGCAAAAAAGTCTCATTGAATTTCTATCATGATTGTACTGAATCTGTAAATTGCTTTGAGTATTATTGGCATCTGAACAATATTAAATCTTTGAATCTATGAACACATTATGCCCTTCCATTCATTTAGGTTTTTAAATTCTCTCAGAAATGCTTTTTGATTTCTTGTTCAAATTTTTATATCTTTGGTTAACTTTGCTCCCAGATACTTGATTTTTGAGATACTGTTGCAACTAGAATTGCTTTCTTATTTCCTTTATGGATTATTCTTTGCTGGAGAATAGATACACAACTGATTAATGCATGTTGATCTTGTACTCCACATTTTTTTCTGAATTAATTTATTGGTTTTACTAGCTTTCTTGTGGATTTCCTGGAATTTTCTATATATAGGATCATGTCATGTATGACCAAACTACTTCTTTCTTTACAGTTTGGATGACTTGTTTTTCTTTTTCTTGCCTAATTACTATGGCTAGAAGTTATAGTATGGTATTGAATAGCAGTGGGGTAATCAGGCATCCTTGCTTTGTTGCTGATATTAGGAGGAAAGTTTTCTGTTTTTCACTATTTACTGATGTTAGCTGTAAATTTTTCATATATCCCTTTATCATGTTGAGGAAGTTCCTTTCTATTTCTAGTTTTCTGAGTGTTTTTATATAAAAAAGTGCTGTATTTTGTCAGTTGTCTTTTCTGAATCAATCGAGGTGATCAATGTGTTTTCTTTCCCTTTCATTCCATCAATTTGGTATATTGTATTGATTGATTTTCCATATATGAAATACATTCATTCCATCACAATATCACAAAAGTTTTAAACTATTTCAATAACAACACAAATACAATATCAAGTCAAAACAGTACAAACCCTCATCAAAATCAGCCACAAGAATGGTTTATCCTATGGCAAAATTCTTCTCTAGCTGTGTGTATGTGAAATTTAGAATGTTATCTGCTTCCAGTATACAAAGGAGGTAAAGTCATAGGATAAAAATATCTATTTCTGTAGGGAGAAATTGGAAGGACACCAGGGATCAAAGGTCCCTAAACAGTTCTGAAAACTTGCAGGGAAAATTTCATTAGATTTCAAAGTGTGAGAATCATCTACAGAAAGGCATTTTATTCTTGTGGCCATATTCATCTTGCTTTGATGAGATTTTGTATTATTTTTGACTTTGTATGATATTTGTATTGTTACTGAAAGGTTTAAAGCTTTTTGTGATATTGTGATTGAGTGAATGCATTTTGTATATGGAAAGAGCATGTTTTATTTGGGGGGGGGGGGGTCCAGAGGGTGGAATGTGCTGACAGAGAGAGTGGATGCTTAAGCTTAGAAGTTTGGAGATGCAGAGTCCAACAGACATCATCATGTGCATTTCCATGAGATGCTAATCAAGCTAGAAGCCAAAAGGATCAACAAGGCCTGAGAGAGCTGCTTGAAACCAAAAGCCTGGAAAGGATGCTGACACCAGGAACTCGCCTTCCTATGTGATAGACATTGGCCTTTCTTTGGAATCAAGTTATCTTTCTCTGATTCCCTTAGTTTAGACATTTTTATGGCCTTAGAACTGTAAACTTGTAACTTAATAAGCCCCTTCATAAAAATCATTCTGGTTCTGATATAATGCATTCCAGCAGCATTTAACAAACTAAAACAGATTTTGCATAGGATAAATCCCATTTGACCATAGTTTATAATGCTTTTAATGTACTCCTGGATTTGGTTTGTGAACATAGCAATTTTGCATTTATATTTATATGGGATATTGATCTGTAATCTGTTTCTTGTGATGTTATCTGTATTTGATATTAGCATAATTCTGGATTCTTAGAATGAGTTGGAAAGTTTTCACTTCTGTTTGAATTTTGCAAGATTTTGAGAATTATTTGTTTTAATTCTACTTTGAATGTTTGGTAAAATTCACCAGTGAGACCATCTGGTCGTGGACTTTTTTTTGGAATGATTTTGATCTCTAAATCAATCACTCAAACACTTTACTTGTTCTGTTGAGACTTTCTATTTATTCTTGATTCATTTTAGGCAACTTGTGTGTTTCTAGGACATTGTCCATTTCACTAGTTGGTCTAATTTGTGGGCATACAGTTGTTCATATTATCCTCTTATAATCTGTTTCTGTCCCCACTGTAAGTTCTAATTTCAGTTATTTGTCTCTTCTTCCTTTTTCCTTTGTCAATCCAAAAAAAAGATTTGTCAATTTTGTTGATCTTTTCAAAGAACATGTTTGCATTTCCTTGATATTCTCTATTTTTTCTATTCTCTATTTAATTTATTCCCACTCTAATCTATAATATTTATTTCCTTATGCTCACATTTAGTTTGTTCTTCTTGATCTAGTTCCTGCATATGTGGTGTTAAGTTACTGATTTGCGATCCTTTTTATTGTAAGTGTGCAGCTACAAATTTCTCTCTGAAAACTGCTTTTGCTGCATGCCATAAGTTTTGTTAGGTGTGTTTTTATTTTCATTTTCCCCAAGATATATTGTTATTTCCTTTGGTGTTTCCTCTTCAACTCAGTGGAGAAGAGTGCATATATGCAAAATTTCCCATTGTCCTTCTCTTATTGATTTCTAGCTTAATTCCACTGTAGTCAAAGAAGATACTTTGCATGATTCCAATATTTTCAAATTTATTGAGACTTGTTTTGTGACCCAACATAGGATCTATAATGGAAAATGATCAATGTACACTTAAGAAGAATGTGTATTATGCTGTTCGTTGGCAGAGTACTCTCTATATATCTGTTAGCTATAATTGATTTACAGTATTTTTCAAGTCCTATGTTTTCTTATTTATCTTTTGTATAGATGTTCTATGTATTATTGTAAGTGTTGTAATGAAATCTCCTATTATTAAGGAGGATGCACCTATTTTCCTCATCATTTCTGTCAAATTTTGCATTATGTATTTTGAATCTCTATCATTAGGTGCTTATGTGTTTGCTATGTATTTTTGTTGAATTGACCCTTTTTCAATATATAAGATCCTTTTCAGTCCCTTGTAACAAGTGTTTTTAGTTGGAGACTATATTACCTGTTTGGTTTGCTAAATTTTCCAGAATTCAATATATCAGAAATGGGTTACCTTTTACAAAAGGAATTCATTAAGCTACAAATTTACAGTATTAAGGTCATGAAAGTGTTTGATTTAAGGCACCAAGAGGGAGATACCTTCTCTGAGGAAAGGCTGCTAGAATTTGGGATTCCACATTCACATTGGAAGGTACATGGTGATATCTGCTGGTCTTCATCTGGTACTGTTTCAATGGCTGTCTCCAAATATCTGTGGGCATTTTCTTTTTCTCTTAGCCTCTCTGGACGTTCAGCAAAATGCCTTTGACTTTTATCCTCTAAAGGACTCCAGCAAAGAGATTAAAACCTATCTTGAATGTGATAGGTGATATCTCCATGGAAGAAACTTAAAGAAAAGCTCCTACTCAAAATAAGTCTGCATCTGCAGGGATGGATTAAAGGAACACAGGCTTTTCTGTGGTACATAACAGATTCAAACCAGCACACTCCACAAAAAAGACCACAAACAGCCATGTTTTTTTTTCATATGCAAAATACATTCACTCCATCACAATATCACAAAAGCTTACATCATTTCAGTCACAATAAATAAGTATGAAGTCTTATCAAAATCATTTATAGGCATAGTTTGCCCTAAGGGAAAATTCATTTCCAGCTATGGAACTGAGAAACTTAGAACATGTTATCTGCTTCCAAAATACAAAGAAGGGACAGTAATAGGATAAACATTCCCATTTCCATAGGGAGAAATTCAGAAGGACAACAGTGGTCAAAGGTCCCAAACAGCTCCGAAGACCTGCAGGGAAAACTCCATCAGATTTCAAAGTTTAAGAGTCATCTACAGAAAGAGGTTTTATCCTTGGGGTTTGAGACAGTGGCAGTCCCACCCTCTCAAAGGATTTATGCAGCAGCCCTGATCGCTCCAAGCACTGGAGTGAGGGTTGCAACACTGGGGAACATTGGGGAGACAACCTTGGTCTCTGTCCCACACTCTTCAAGCATCTGGGTGGCATTCGGATTCTTTGATATCTCTAGGGCACAGGATTACCGCTCTCTGAAAAGTGAAGTCGTGACCACGTCTCTCAAATCCTCAGAGAAAGTGCTCCACACTCACTGAGGCCTGGGGCAGCCACACTCCTTCAGAACAATGGGGACAATGGCCCACCCTCTGCAAACTCCAGGGCAAACTCACTCTTTCCATGTGTATGGGTGAGTCTTCTCTCATGGCTTGATGTTTCTTAATTCCAAACTTTTGCTTCCATGGTTCTGCCTTTGAAGTAATGTTTCCTTCAATCTGTCCCTTTTCTGTCCCTTTTACTCCAGACTGGCAGTCATTCCATTCCTAAACATCTTGCAAAGAATGTGTCAAGTTTAGCATGCAGTATACAGTGATTCCAACAATCAGACGATTGGACTTTCCACAAATCCTTTCTGGATAACTCCATTTCCATTCCTGGCTTGTCCTGACATGGCTGAGCATTTATATCCTCACATGGAGCTCTATTCTCGGGGGACTCACCTTCTGGAAACACAGAATATTCCAAGCCATCAATTTCTTGTTTCTTTGTACCCAAGGATTCAGTTCTCACCTTCCCCCTTTCCTCTCACAATTTACTGAAAGCTGCAAGGAGAAGCCAGGTTGGATTTCAACATTTATTTTGGAAATCTCTTCAGCTAATTATACTACTTCATCCCTTTCAAATTCTCCTTTCCACCCAACATCAGTACCCAATATTGCCAAATTATCTGCCACTTTAAAACAAGGGTTTCTCTTCTTCCATTTGGCAATGACACATTCACCATTTCTGTCTAGGCTTCATCAGAAGTATCTTTAGAGTATATATTTCTACCAACAATCTCTTCAAAGGAAATCTAGGCCTTTCCTATGAAGTTCCTCACAATTCTTTCTGAATCTTCCACTTATCCATTTAAAAAGCTGTTCCAATATGTCTTGCATTTGCAAACCTAGCAGCTCCCCACCTTTCTGGTTGCAAAATCTGTTTCAGTTGCTAGAATGCCCTATACCAGAAATGGGTTGGCTTTTACCTAAAGGGGATTTATTAGGTTACAAATTTACAGCACTAAGGCCATGAAAGTATGAAATTAAGGCATCAAGAGGAAAATACTTTCTCTGAGGGAAGGTTGCTGTTATCCACATTTCCTATGTCACATGATAAGGCATATGGTGATGTCTGCTGATCCTTTTCTCCAAAATGTCTCTGGGCATTTCTCATTTAGCTTGTCTCCAAAATATCTCTGTCTTTTATAACCTCATAAAGGAGTCCAGATAGGTGGTTATGACCTATATTAAATAGACTGGGTCACAACCTAAGCAATTAGTCCCACACACAATAAGTCTGCACCAACAGTGATAGTGTACAAGAGCATAGGCTTTCCTGGGGTACATAACAGATTTAAACCATCACAATACCTGATGCTAGTATAGTCAAACCAAATCTCTTTTAGTTACTATTTATAAAGTAGACTTTCTCACATATTTTAATTTTCAATGTATATGTGTTTTTTATTTTAAGATGAGTCTTTTCTAAACAGAATACACTTGCCTCATTCACTTTTATCCATTGTGCCAATCTCTTAATTTTGAGTGTAAAATTAATCCATTTACATTTAAATTAATTGATGATAATGAAGGTCTGTAATCCTACTCTTTGGCTTTTTTGAGTCCTATGCCAAATTTTGTACTTCATTCTTTCATTATTGCTTAATGTTGTGTTGACTTTATATTTTGTAGTGAACTTTTAAAAATTTTATTGTATAATATAACATATGTACAAAGCAAAGAAAGAAAAAAAAACAATAATTTTCAAATCACTCTTCAACAAATAGTTACAAGACAGATCCCAGAGTTTGTCATGGGCTACTATATGATCCTCTAGGATTTTTCCTTCTAGCTGCTCCAAAACATAGGAGGATAGAAGGCATATATTTTTTTTATCACTGCAATTGACTTTTCTTCATTTTTTTGTGAAAAATAACATATGTACAGAAAAGCAATAAATTTTAAACAACAATTGGTGGTAGAACAGATTTCAGAGTTTGGTACGGATGGTTACAATTCTCCAATTTTAAGTTTTTACTTCTAGCTTCTCTAAGATACTGGAGACTAAGAGAAATATCAATTTAATGTTTCAGCAATCAGATTCATTTGTTAAATACTACCTTCTCTGTATAAGTTCACCATCACCTTTAATCTTTCTATCCCACTCATTAGGGGTATTTGGGCTATAACCATTCTAACTTTTTCATGTTGGAAGGGGAGGTCAATAATACGGGTTCTGGAGAAGCCAGGGCCTCTAGGTTTTAGGACTTCTCTGGTTCAGGTACCCATCAGGAGGTTGTAGGTTTCTGGGAAGTTACACAAGTGCATGGAAACTTTGTCGAATCTTATTTATTGCCCTAGGTGTGCTTTAGGATTGGCTGAAATGGTTTTAGTTGGGGTTTGGCAAGTCATGATAGTAACAATGTTTCACTGAAGTTTGCATAAGAGTGAACCCCAGAGTAGCCTCTCAACTCTATTTTAACTCTCCCAGCCACTGATACTTTTTAAGTTATACTTCTTTTCCCCCGTTTGGTCAGGATGGAATTAATCCCATGGTATGAGGGCCAGATTCATCCCTGTATCTCACACACCGCCAGGAAGACTTTCACCCCTGGATGTTATGTCCCACATAGCAGGGATGGCAATGATTTCACTTGCAAAGTTGGGCTTAGAGAGAGAGAGTGAGGCCACATCTGAGCATCAAAATAGGTCTTCCAGAAGTAACTCTTAGGAATACCTATAGGTAGGCTAGGCTTCTCCACTACCTACATAAACGTCACAAAAATAAACCTCAAGATCAAGGGCATGACCTATTGATTTGGGTGCCCCTAATGTTTGACACAGTATCAGGGGATTCCCTGATGGGGAAGTTTGATGGTTACATATTTCTTCTCCCATCTTTCAAGGGACTTTGCCAGTACGTTTTGATTATCTGCTTGATATATTCTACAATGTATGCAGGTATTACATTAAGATAAAAGGATTAAGGACCCTCTTCTTATTATGGGCTCTCTATGTTTCCATTGCTCAATGAGCTAAGTAGATAGGTTGAGTTAGATTATGAGCTACAGAAAATTTAATTTCCATCAAAATAAAACTTTCTTCCTTTGGCCTCAAAGAGTATGTGCGGTTCTAAAATATAGACAATATCTTCTTTATGCCTGCGTTCTGAATTACTTTAATCCTGACCTGATTGGTTTCATTCTAATCTCTAAATACCAGGTTATAGATATAGAATACAACCTCTCAAAATCCAGAAATAATAATTGTCCCTTTGGAATAAATATGCCTGCTCTAAGAGCTTGCAATCTAGGCCCCTATTTTCTTATAAACATTTATTAAAGGAGACCATACAATAATTGATATTTCATTTCTGGCTTATTTTGCCTCATCAAATGCCCCATATATTCATTCACATCGTTACATGCCTCATGTCTTCATCCCTGTTTGTAGCAGCATAGTATTTGATTATGTATATATATATATGTATACCAACATTCACCAATTTATTTCTCAGCCATTGCATCCTTCAGACACTTGTATTCATTATGCATCATATATAATGTCGGAAGTCTTCAGCCCATCAACATTCTCAATTTTACATAATTTCATTGTTCCCAATAGAAAAATAACCAATAAATACACCCTCACCAAATAGGAAATCTCAAGCTCCCCTTAACTGTTGTCCCTCCCCCCATTATTTACCCCTCCTGTTCCTTTGGTACTGCTGATGTTTTCCTGTTAAGCATAGGCCATAGCATGCAATAGCAGTTTTCCCCCTGTACCCTGGACTTAAATCCTTTTTGTACATGAATTGCAACTATGAAGTAGTTCTTGCAAGAACTAATTTATATTTTTAGTGTTTATCAATAGGACACATAGATCTATACAGCTCCTTTCAGTCTTGCTGAGCTTCAATATTAGAGACCCACTAGAGAACTGCCTTCATGTCTATCTATTCACTTATTTTTTTTTCTATTCACTTACTTTTGTGTTAACTTCGTTAGTTAACCGTTCATCCATCTCTAGCTTCTATGTATCTCTAAGTCCCCCATATTCTGTATTATAAGCCTCTGATTTTACCTTTATCATGGTGATAAAAGCAGAATCATACAGTTTCTATCCTTTTGTGTCTGTCTTACTTCACTCAGCATTATGTCTGCAAGCCTCATTCATTTGTCATGTGCTTTAAGATGTCATTTTGTTTTACTGATGCATAATATTCCAGCATATGTATATACCACATTTTGTTAATCCACTTGCCTGTTGATGGACATTTGGATTATTTCCATCTTTTGGTGCTTGCGAATAATGCTGCTATGAACATTGGTGTGCAAATGTCTGTTTGAGTCACTGCTTTCATATCTTCTGGGTATGTACGAAGTAGTGCTATTGCTGGATCATAAGGCAACTAGATATTTAGATTCCTAAGAAACTACCACAATGCCATCCATAGTGGCTGTATCATTATACATTCCCACCAGCAGTGCATAAGTGTCTCAATCTCACCCCATCCTCTCCAACATTTATAGTTTCCTATTTGTTTAATAGCAGGCATTCTTACAGGTGTGAAGTGGTATCTCATTGCACTCTTGATCTCCATTTCCTTTATAGCTAATGAAAATGAGCATCTCTTCATGTGCTTTTTAGCATCTATATTTGCTCTTAAGAAAAATGTCTATTCATATCTCTTTCCCATCTTATGATTGAGATGTTTGTTCTTTTGTGGTTGAGTCATATGATTTCTTTATGTATACATGATATCAAACCTTTGTCCTATGTGTGATTTCCAATTTTTTTCTCCCATTGAGTTGGCTGTCTCTTTACATTTTTGACAAAGCCTTTTGAGGTGCAGAAGCATTTGATTTTGAGGAGTTTCCATTTATCTATTTTTGCTTTTGTTGCTTGTGCTTTGCTGTAAAGTTTAGGAAGCTACCTCCTATTACTAGATCTTGACGTTATTTCTCTATATTTTCTTCTAGAAGATTTATGGTGCTAGTTCTTATAGTTAGGTGTTTGATCCACTTTGAGTTAATTTTTGTATAGGGTATAAGGTAAGGGTTCTCTTACATTCTTTTGGCTATTGATATCCAGTTTCTCCATGCCCATTTATTGAAAAGACTATTTTGTCCCTGTTCAGTGGATTTCAGGGCCTTTTCAAAAATCAGTTGACATAGATTTGGTGGTCTATTTCTGAACTCTCTATTTGATTCCATTGCTCAGTACTTCTATCTTTGTGCCAGTAACATGCTGTTTTGACCACTGTGGCTGTAAAATAAGTTTTATAGTGAGGATATGTTAATCCTCCCACTTCATTCTTCTTTTTTAGGATGGTTTTAGTTATTCAGGATCTCATTCCTTTCCAGATGAATTTGGCAACTAGCTTTTCTAAGTCTTCAAAGTAGGTTGTTGGAATTTTGATTGGTATTGCATTGAATCTGTAGATCAATTTGGCTAGAACTGATATCTTAACTATATTTAACCTTCTTATCCAGAAGCATGGAATGCCTTTCCACATATTTAGACCTCCTTTTATTTCTTTTAGCAGTTATGTAGTTTTTGGCGTGCAAGTCCTTTACGTCCCTACTTATGTTCATTCCTAAGTATTTGATTCTTTCATTGCTATTTTGGGTGGATTTTTTTCCTTAACTGACTCCTCAGGTAGGTCATTGCTTGTGTATAGAAATGTTACTGATTTTTTCACATTAATTTTATATCCTGCCACCTTGCTGGCTTTGTTAGCTCAAGTAACTTCGTTGTAGATTTCTCAGGATTTTCCAAGTATAGTATCATGCCATCTGCAAATAAAGAATGTTTTACTTCTTCCTTTCCAATTTGGATGTCTCTCATTTCTTTGTCCTGCCTGTTTGCTCTAGCTAGAATTTCTAGCACATGTTAAATAATAGTTGTGACAGTGGCTATCCTTGTGTCATTCCTGATCTTAGGGGGAAAGCTTTCATTCTCTTTCCATTGATATGATACTGGCTAATGTTTTTTCACATATGCCCTTTATCATATTGAGGAAATTACCTTTGAGTCCTATCTTTTGAATGTTTTTTATCAGAAAAGGATGTTGAATTTTCTTCAATTTTTTTTTAATATCAGTTGAGATGATCATGTGATGTTTCCTTTTTGATATATTAATGTGCTCAGTTACATTAATTGATTTTCTTGTGCTGAACTGTTCTTTCATTCCTGGTATAAACCCCACTTGATCATGGTGTATTATTCTTTTAATGTGTTGTGGGATGTGATTTGCTGTTAGTTTGTTGAGAATTTTTGCATCTATGTTCATTAGGGAGATTTGCCTGCAGTTTTCCTTTCTTATAGCATCTTTACCAGGTTTCAGTATTAAAATGATATTAGCTTCATAAAATGAGTTAGGCAGTGTTCCTTTTCCCCTAATTTTTTGGAAAAGTTTGAGCAGGATTGGTGTTAGTTCTTTTTGAAGTGTTTGATAAGATTCCCTTTTGAAGCCATCAGGTCCTGGGCTTTTCTTTGTAGGAAGAATTTTGATGACTGATTGACTCCCTTTACTTGTGTTTGGTTTGTTGAGATCTTTTATTTCTTTCTGAGTGAGTGTAGCTTGTTTGTGTGTCTCTAGGAATTTGTTGATTTCATCTAAGTTGTCTTGTTTGTCAGCATTTAGTTTTTCATATTATCCTCTTATGATTTATTTTATTTCTTCAAGGTCTGTGGTAACACAAACCTTGTCATTTCTGATTTTATTTGCATCCTCTCTCTTTTTTTCTTTGTCAGTCTTGCTAGTGGCCCATCAATTTTATTGATTTTCTCAAAGAACCAACTTTTGGTTTCACTGATTCTTTCTATTGTCCTTTTGTTCTTTCATTTATGCAACTCTGCTTTAATATTTGTTATTTCTTTTATTCTGTTTACTTTGGGTTTAGTTTGCTGTTTTTTTATCAAGTTCCTCCAGGTGATCAGTTAAGTCCTGGCTTTTTGCTCTTTCTTGTTTCTTAAAATAGGCATGTAGGACAATAAATTTCCCTATCAGCACAGACTTTGCCACATCCCATAGGTTCTGATATATTATATTCTCATTCTCATTTATCTCCAGATAGCTATTGATTTCTCTAACAATTTCTTCTTTGACCCACTGGTTGTTTAAGACTGCGTTATTTAATCATCATATATTGGTGAAAGTTCTCATTCTTTGGTAGTTATTGAGAATCAGCTTCATTCCATTGTGATCAGAGAAGGTGCTTAGAATAATTTCAATATTTTTAAATTTATAAAGACATGTTTGTGTCCCAGCACATGATCTATCCTGGATAAAGTTCCATGAGCACTAGAGAAGAATGTATATCCTGATGTGTTGGGGTGTAATGACCTGTATATGTCGGTTAGGCTTAATTCATTCATCAAGTAGTTTAACTTCTCTGTTTCCTTGTTGATCTTCTGCCTGGTTGTTCTATCTATAGAGAAGAGTGGTGTATTGAAGTCATCTACTATTATTGTGAAACATCTAATGCTCCTTTCAGTTTTGCCAATGTCTGTCTCATGTTCTTTGGAGCTCCTTGATTGGGAGCATAGATATTTATGATTGTTATTTCTTCTTGGTGAATTGTCTCTTTAATTAATATATAGTGTCCTTCTTTGTCTTTTATGGTGTCTTTAGATTTAAGGTGTATTTTGTCCAGTATTAGTATAGCTACCCCTGCTTTCTTTTCTTTACAACTTTCGTGGAACATCTTTTTCTATCCTTTCACTTTAAATCTATTTGTATGCTTGTGTCTAAGATGAGTCTCTTGTAAACAGCAAATAGCTGGATTATGTTTATATTTCTTAACCCATTCTGCCAATCTGTATCTTTTATTTGGTAAGATTAGTCCATTAACCTTCAAACTTATTACTGAAAAGATGTTTCTTGACTTCATCATTTTATGTTTTGGATTTTATTTTTCAGGTCTGTATATTCTTTTCCTTTTTTCTCTTTTTATTCTTTAGTTACTTTTACTGGTACTCTTCAATTCTGTGCCCTCCTCCAGACCTCTCTCTCCTGTCTTTTTTTTTTTTTTTTCAATTTGCAGAACTCCCTTTAGTATTTCTTGTAGGGCCGGTCTCTTGTTGACAAATTCTTTCAGGATTTGTTTGTCTGTGAAAATTTTAATCTCTCCCTGAGTTTTGAAGGGCAATTTGGCTGGGTACAGAATTCTTGGCTGGAAGTCTTTCTCTTTCAGAATCTTAAATATATTATACCACTGCCTTCTCACCTCTGTGGTGTCAGTTGAGTAGTCTGAACTCAGTCTTATGTGGTTGCCCTTATATGTAGTAGATTGTTTTTCTCTTGGCACTTCCAGGATTTTCTGCTTCTCTTCAACGTTTGATGGACTGATTAGTATGTATCTTGGGAAGAGCCTATTTGAATTTATTCTATTTGGAGTTCATTGAGTTTCTTTGACTTGCATATTTATGTCCTTTACAAGAGTTGGATAGTTTCTCCCCATTATATCCTCAACTACTTTTCTTAGCTCTTTACTCTTTTGTCTTTCTGGGACACCAGTCATTCTTATATTTGTGCACTTTGTTGTTTCTATCTTTTCCCTGAGAGCCAATTCAATTTTTTCCATCTTTTTCCCATTTGCGGCTTTGAGACAGTTATCATGTCTTGTAGATTCATTATTCTTTCTTCTGCCTTTTCAAATCTGCTGCTGTGTGTTTCTAATATGTTCTCTATTTGGTCTACAGACTCTTTAATCTCTGTGATATTTGCTAGTTTTTCTATTTATTTTTTCAAATTCCTCCTCATTCTCTTGTAGTATCTTCTTGATCTCCTTTATGTCATTAGCTATCCAATTTATTCTATTGAATAGAGTTATATGAATATCTTTGATTAGTTTTTCCAATGACTTTGTGTCCTTTCGTTTTTTAATTTTGTCATTAAGCAGGGCTATATCTGTCTGCATCATGATATATTTAGTGATCTTTCTGCTGTCGTCATGGCATGAAAATACTTTGATTAGTTTACTTTGGAAGTTGATTTCTTTCAGTATTTTAAAGCCCTATATTTGTTGGATGGATATGGAGCAGGATGCAGGGCATTGAGTGGGGCACAACAGTGTGGTGATGATTTGCAGTAGAGGTATAGACACAGATTGGGGATGCTAAACTAGTGCCTCTGAGCATGGGGCACCTAGCAACAGGGGAGGATGTGGCTGTGCAGGCACATTGGTCTGGGAGTCAGTGCCCTGGTGTGCACTGGTCTATGGCATGGGGCCCTTTGAGCACATGTGCAGAGCTGGGGCTGCAAGTTGGTCTTGCACCTGCATGGGTTGGGGGCAGATATGGCCAGGTTGTGCAGGTTAGTGTTTGCCCTGAGCTGGGTCATGATTGGGGGCCATGTGCATACGCGGCTCTGGAAGTGTTGTAAACTGAGGCACCTGTGCCTAGAACTCAGGGTGAGTGGGGTGGAGCTGCATGACTGTATGGGTGGGGGTGGGTGTAGCCTGGTTATGCAGGTAAGTGCCAGCAGCCTTTATGCACAGGCGACCACCTGCAGTGGACAGAGTGGGGGAAATAGGGCTCAGAAGGTCAGAGTGAGACTATGCTTGTGCAGAGAGGTGGATTGGGCTGCACTTGGGGTGTGTTTTGGGGTGGGTATACCTGTGAGTGTTGGCAGGGCAGGGGTGCTTGGAGCACAGAGAGTAGGGGTGGGTGATGCCATTCAGGTGCATGGGGTGTGGGGCGTGGGATGAGTCTCCAGTAATGGGGCTGTGCTGGTTAGGGTAGCACGTTCAAAGAACGTGGTTTGGTTTGCTTCCTATTCCTCGTGTCCCCATCCTTGCACTCTTGAGGGCTCTGTGCTTCCACGTTAGGCTGATTGTACCAGCTGGATGGTCTGCAGTTCTCTGCTTCTCGGTTCCTCAGCTTTTGGGTCCAGGGACACCCTATGTCATGCAGAAGACTCTCCCAGGTCACTTACACCCTGTAATCAACATTTCAGTCACCATCTCATCCCTTCTCCAGTTGCTCCTTGGAACACGATTGAACTCAATCTATCCTATTTCACCTCTTCCTAGAATTTTGTAATGAACTTTTAAAATCACTTCTCATTTCCTTGTTTGTAATTTTAGAGAAATTTTTCTTTGGTAACCATGGGTAAATTTAGCATCTTAAATTTACAACAATCTCCTCTGATTAATTTCAATAATATACACAGAGTATATTCCTAAACTCTACCCTCCTTTTATGTTCTTGTCAAAATTACATCTTTATACATTGTGTGCCTAACACCATAGATTTTTTAATAGAACATCGTAATTTCTTATACTTTATTAGAAAAGTCATGGGTGTACAGAAACATAATGCATAAAATACATGATTCCTATATGTCACACCACCACCAAAATGTGCATTGGTATGGAATATTGATACAGCTGTTGATAGCGTATTTTTATAATTGTCCTGTTCATTAAAGTTCATGGTTATCTTACAGTTCTCTGCTTGTTAGTATAGTTAAATGGATCTTTTTCTTTAATTTTTATTCTTTTACCATATATACAACCTAACATTTCCCCCTTTCAATCATATCCAGATATATTTAATGCTACTATTTGTGTTCATAATGTGCTACCATCAATTACCAAAACATTTCCATCATTTCAAATAAAAATACTGTACATTTTAAACCTTAATTTCCCATTACTATCCCCACCCTTTTCTCTGGTAAGCTACATTCTAGATTCTGACTCTTTGAGTTTGCTTATTCTAATTTTTTACAATAGTGAGATCATACAATATGGGTCCTTTTATATCTGGCTTATTTCACTCAACATGATGTCTTCAAGATTCATCCATGTTGTCACATGCATCCAGACTTCAATCCTTCTTAAAGCTGCATGATATCCCATTGAATGTATGTACCACATTTTATTTATCCATCCATTGGTTGATGGACACTAAGGTTGCTTCCATCTTTTGTCAATTGTGAAAAGAACTGCTATGAACATCAGAGTACAAATATCTCTTCAAGTCCATGGTTTTAATTCTTTTGGGTATATACCTAGTGGTGGGATTGCTGGGTCATAATGTAGCTCTATACTTAGATTTCAGAGAAACTGCCAAACAGTTTTCCAAAGGAGTTGCTCCATTTTACATTGCCACCAGTAATGAATGATGTTCTATGATTGTTCTTATTTCTACACATTCTCTCCAACACATGATATTTTCCATTTTTTAATAGCAGACATTCTCATGGATGTGAAATGGTATACCATTGTGGTTTTGAAATGCATTTGCCTGATAGCTAATGATTTCAAGGATCTTTCCATGTACTTTCCAGGCATTTCTTTATCTTCCTTCTAGAAATGTCTATTCAAATATTCTCCCCAGTTTCTAATGGGTTTTTTGTTTGTTTGTGGTTAAGTTGAAGGATTTCTTTAGATATACTGGATATTAATCCTTTATCAGATTTGTGGTTTCCAAATATTTTTCATGGTAAAGTCCTTTGAGGGCCCAATATTTTTTAAAATTTGATTTGGTCTCATTCATCTATTTTGTTTCTTCCACTGTTTGTGGTTTGGGTAAGAAATCTATGCAACTATTCAATAATAAAAGATCCTGAAGATACTTCCCTACACTTTCTTCTAGGAATTTGATAGTTATAGCTGTTATATTTAGGTCTTTGATATATTTTGAATTATTTCTTTTGTATATCATGTGAGAGTTAGGGCTCTTCCTTTCTTGTGCAAATTGAGATCCAGTTATGCTAGCATCATTTGTTAAAGAGACTGTTCTTTCATAATTGAGTAGTCTTTGCAACCTTGTCACAAATCACTTGGCGATAAGCATGTGGGTCGATTTCTGAGCTCTCAGCTCTATTCCATTGGTCTATAATTCTGTCCTTTTGCTAGTAAAGCTATTTAATTATTATGGTTTATAATACTTTTAAGATTGGGATTTGTGAGTACTACAACTTCACTCTATTTAAAGATGGCTTTAGTATTTGGGGCCCCTTACCTTTCCATATAAATTTAATGATTGGCTTTTCCATTTATGAAAAGATTTTTGGAATTTTGAATCAGATTGCATTGAATATATACATTTCACTTGGTAGTCTTGGCATCTCAAGGGTATTTAGTCTCCAATATATAAACACAAAAACATCCTTCCATTTGTTTAGGATTTTTAAAATTTCTTTTTGCAGTGATTTGTAGTAGTGTGTATACAATGCCTTTACGTATTTGGTTAGATTTTTTTCCTGGGAATTCAATTGTTTTACTTGCTATCATGAATGGAACTTTTTTCTTGATTTACTGTTTTGGTTGTTCATTGCTAGTGTATAGAAACACTATTGATTTTGGATGTTGATCTTGCTCCTTGTCATTTGGCTGAATTCATTTATTAGTGGCAAGAGTTCGTTGTGGCTTTTTTCTGGGTTTTCAGTATATAGGAACATATCTGCAAATCAGGAAAGGTTTACTTCTTTCATTCAAATTTGGAGGTCTTTTTTCTTTCTCTTCCTTAAATGCTCTAGTTAGAACTTCAGTAAAATTTTGAATAACCACAGTGACAATTTATTGTTCCTGACCTTAAAAGGAAAGCTTTCAGTTTTTCATCATTAAGTAGGATATTAGTTGTGGGATTTCTATATATGCTCTTTATCATGTTGAAGAAATTCCCTTCTATTCATAGTATCCTAAGTGTTTTTACAAAGATACATTGCTGTATTTTCTCAAATGCCTTCAATCTATTTGAAATTTCTCAGTATTTTGTTCCAATTCTTTTTTCCCTTTTGGTCAGGAAGTCATTGTCTCTCCCATTGTATTAGGGTTCTCTAGAGAAACAGAATCAACAGGAAATATTCACAAATATAAAATTTTTAAAACTGTCTGATGTAACTGTGGGAATGTACAGTCCAAAATATGTAGGGCTGTCTGTGAACCTGGTGATTCCAATGGAGGGTCTGGGCAAATGCCACAGTAGAGGCTCACAGGCTTAAGAAGAAAGAGAGACTGTCTCCTCTGAATCCTCCTTAAAATGCTTCCAGTGATTAGATTAAATATCACTCATTGCAGAAAATACTCCCCTTGGCTGATTACAAGTAGAATTAGTTGTGGATGCAGCCAACATGATAATGATTTAACTCTATGAAATGTCCTCATAGCAACAGACAGGCCAGCACTTGCCCAACCAGACGAACATGTACCACCATTTGGCGAAGTTGACACATGAACCTGACCATGACACCCATGCTGCCAGGGCCAGGTTCATCCTTGGGAGTCATATGCCACTTTGCCATGGAGATTTTCACACCTGGATGCCATGTCCCATGTAGGGGGGAGAGTAATTGTTTCACTTGCAGAGTTTGGCTTAGAGAGAGAGATGCCGCATCTGAGCAACAAAAGAGGTCCTCTGGAAGTAACTTTTAGGCATAACTATAAGTAGGCTAAGCTTCTCCACTACATAAATAAGCTTCTCAAGTGCAATCCTCAAGACCAAGGGACTGGCCCATTGACTTGGGAGCTTCCAATGTTTGAGACAGCAATAGAGGTTTCTCCAGTGGTAAAGCCCAAAATTTCCATATTTTTTCACCCATCCCTCAAGGGATTCTGCCAATATCCTCAAATTATTTACTCAACATACTCTGGGATGTATCTGGGCATTACATTAAGCCAAACAGAATTGCAAACCCTCATTCCCATTCTGAGATCCATGTGCCTGGGATGTCCAAATGATCCATCTACACAGGCTGAGTCAGACCATGTGCCACAGAAAATTAAGGTTGCAAACAGAATAAGCTTCTCTTCCCTCAGCCACATTGGATAGGTGAAGCTCTAAAATATAGACATTTTCCTCCTTACCCCTATATTCTGATTTACCCCAGTCCTGACATTTTCATCTCTAATTCAAATCTGATCTCCCCTTCAGTTTCCTTAACATTTGTTTTCTGTGGTAATGTTGATTCTCCGAGACGTGCAGAACTCCTACTCTGAGTCCAAGTGTCACTCTGGTATCCAAAGTTCCAAGCAAACACCAGGTTGTACACATAAGGACTTTCAAAATCTAGAAATAACAACTACAGCTATGGACCAAATGTAACATTTACAAGAGTGCACAATCTAGACCCCAACATTCCTACAACCATTTTCTAAAAGAAACCTTACAGTAGTTGCTCCTTTGTTTTTTGACCTATTCTGCATCACATAATATCCTCCAGGTTGATTCAACTCACTGCATGCTTCATTACTTTACTCCTTTCTTTAGCTGCACAATGTTTGATCTTATGAATACATCACAGTTCTCCATTCTACTTCTCAGTCAGTGCATACTTCACGCACCTTCATCCATTGGGCATCATGTATAATGCCCAAAGTCAACAACCCATATCTCACATTATTGTCACTTAGTTGTATAGTCATCAACACTCTCAATTTTAGGCCATTTTTATTGCTCCCAACAGAAAAAGAAACGACAAACAAACACACACTTACCAAACAGAAAATTAAAACCTCTCCTTAACTCTTGTCATTCCTGACCAATTATTTACACTTGCTGTTGCTGTGGTACTGTTGTGTGTTCCTATTAAACGTAGGCCATAGCAAGTAAGCAATAGTCATTTTCTCCTTATACCTTGATAATATTTATTCCTTGTACAAGATTCATAACTTTGAAGTGGCTCATGCAAGAACTTATTTATATTTGTAGTGTTAATCAGTGGGATACATTGTTCTATAAAAACTTTTTTCAATTATGTTCACCTTTGATATAGGAATTTTACTTATAGACCCACATCAACTGTTTTCACTTCTATTTATTCCCTTACATTTAAGTTCAACCTCACTAGCTAACCATTCACGCATCTATCTTTAGCTTCTATAGTCTATAATATATTCCTCTAAGTTTACGTTTACCATGGTCATAAAAGTGAAATCATACAGTATCTATCATTTTTATTTCTGGCTTATCTCACCCAGGATCATGTCCTCTACACTCATCCATGTTGTCATATACTTCAGGACCACTGTTGCATAATATTCACTTGTATGTATATAGCACATTTTGTTTATCCACTCATCTGTTGATGGATACTTGGATTGTCTCCATCTTTTGATAACTGTGAATAATGCTGCTATTAGCATCAGAAAGAAAATGGCTGTTTGTGCTGCTGTTTTCAGCTTTTCTGGCTAAATACCTAATAGTGTTATTGTCTGATCATAGGGCAACATGATATTTAGCTTTCCAAGGAACCACAAAACTGTCTTCCAAACTGGCTATACTATTATACATTCTCACCAGCAGTGCATAAGGGCTCCAATTTCTCTACATCCTCTCCAACATTTATAGTTTCAAGTTTATTTAATAGCAACTATTCTTACATGTGTAGTGATATCTCATTGTAGTCTTGATCTGCATTTCCTTTATAATTAATGAAAATGAGCATATCTTCATGTGCTTTTAAGCCATTTGTATTTGCTTTTTGGAAAAAAAAGTCTATTCATATCTTTAGCCCTTTTTATAATCAGCTTGTTTGTTCTCTTGTTGTTGAGTTGTATGATTTCTTTAACTATACAGGATGTCAAACCTGTATGCATGATTTCCAAATTTTCTCTCCCATTGAGTTGGCTGACTCTTCACTTTTTGACAAAGACTTTTGAGCTGCAAAAGCACTTGACTTTGAGGAGTTCCCATTTATCTATTTTTTTCTTTTATTGCTTATGTTCTGAGTGTAAAGTTTAAGAATCTAACTCTTATTACTAGGTATTAAAGATGTTTCCCTATATTTTCTTTAGGAGTTTTATGGTACTGGCTCTTCTATTTAGGTCTTTTATCCACTTTGACTTAATTTTTGTATAGGGTGTAAGTTAATGCTCCTATTTCATTATTTTTGCTATTGACATCCAGTTCTTTCATGACCATTTATTGAAAACACTGTTTTGCCCTAGTTCCATGGATTTTGGAGCTTTGTTGAAGATCAGTTGACCAGAAATTAGTTGGCCTATTTCCACGGTCTTGATTCAATTCCATAGTCGGGCCTCTTGTTTTTGTCCCAGTACCATGCTGTTTTAACCACTGTGGCATTATAATAAGCTTTGAAATCAGGAAGAGTTAATCCTCCCAATTTGTTCTTCTTTTTTAAGTTTATTTTTAGCTATTTGAGGTCTCTTTTTCTTCCAATTGAATCTGGCAACTAACTTTTCCAATTCTTCAAAGTAGGTTATTGGAATTTTGATTGGTATTGTATTGAATTTGTAGATCAATTTGGGTAGTATCGCTATCTACCTTCCTACCCATGAGCAGGGAATATCTTTCCACCTATTTGGATCTTTGATTTCTTTTAGCAATGTTATGTAGTTTCCTGTGTACAAGTCCTTTACATCCTTAATTAAAATTATTCGTAGATGCTTGATTGTTTTAATTGCCATTTTGAATGGATTTTTTATTGATTGTTTCATAAATTAAGTCATTGCTTGTGTATAGAAACATTAGTGATGTTTTGCACTTTAATTTCATATCCTGCGACTTGTCTGAATTTGTTCATTTTCTCAAGAAGTTTTGTCAGAGATTACTCAGGATTTTTCAAGTATAGTAATATGCCATCTGCAAATAATGAAAGTTTTACTTCTTCCTTTCTGATTTGTGTGCCTTTTATTTTTTTCCTGATTGATTGCTCTATCCAGAATTTCTAGTACATTGTTGCATAATAGTGATGACAAATGGTGTCTTCATCTTGTTCCCAATCTTAGGGAGAAGGCTTTCAGTCTTTCATTATTGAGTATGATGCTGGCTATGGGTTTTCATATGTTTCTTTAATGATATGAGGGGTTTCCTTCTATTCTGACCTTTTAAAGATTTTTATCAGAAGTGGATGCTGAATTTTGTCGAATGCTCTTTCAGCATCAATTGAGATGTCAGGTGATTTTTCCCTTTCTATTTGTTAATGTGATGTATTACATTGATTTTCTTGTGTTGAACTAACCTTGCATTCCTAGTATAACCACCCCCCCTTGGTCATGGTGTACAATTCTTTTAATGCACTGTTGGATTTGATTTGCTAGTATTTTGTTAAGTATTTACTATTTGGATGGTCTCTATTAGCAGGGAAAGCTCATTTACCGGATTCTGGATTCCCCAATGGATCTCTGGACTACATTGCTTAGGGTTCTGGTATCCCAATCTAGCTGCAGTGGCTGGCACTTTCTTGGGTGTGGCCTCTTGGCCCCAGTGGAATATCAATGGGGTCCACTCACTCCCTTCTCTGCATCTCAATTCCTCATTTTCTCATCCAGGACCTCCTTATGTAGTGTAGAAGACCCTCTCAGGTCACTTATCTCCTGGAACCACTATCCTGGTCATTTTTCTTTCACTTCTCTAGGTGTTCCTTGATGCAGGGCTGAACTCAATCTATCCTATTCTGCCATCTTCCTGGAATTTCGGTGCATTCTCTCCCTGTGATTTTTATTTATTGCTTCCTTCTGTTGTTGCTGAAGATTATACAGTGAATAATTTCAACATATTTGAATTTATTGAGACTTGTTTTGTTGCCCAACATATGGTCAATCCTGGAGAATGATCAATGTGTGCTTGAGAAGAACATATATTTTATCCTTGTTTGTAGTTTATCTCTCAAGTTCTGTATTCCTGTTCTTCTGACTCAATGTTCTAATAATTGTTTAGAGTGGTGTGTTAAAGTTTCCTGCATTAATGTAGAACCACAATTTTCTCCCTTCAAATCCATCAGTTTTGCTTCGTATAGATTAAGGCTTCATATATGTTACAGCTGTTAAGTTGACCTGGGGGAAAACCTTGAACATTTTTTGTAGGTCAAGTGTAATTGGTAACAAACTTCCTCAGCTTTTGTTTAATTGAATGACTTAATATCTCCCTTAATTTTGATGGAGAATTGTGCCTGACTCAGGAATTCTCTTTGACTATTTTTTTTCCTTTCAGCACTTCAAATTTATTGCCCACTGTCTTCTAACCTCCACAGATTCTCATGAGAAATTACCACTTAATCTTACTGAAGATCTCCTCTAAGAAATAACCCACTTCTCCCTTCTTGCTTTCAGGATTCTGTTTGACATTAAATTGTTTGACTGTAATTTGTCTCAGTGTGCATCTCTTTGAGTTTATCTCTTTGGAAACCCTGTACTTGCTTTTTCTCTATCTGTAATGATTTTTGCTCAGACGTATTCATAACTCACTCCCACCATTTCTTCATGTAGTTACTCTAAAATCATCTTTTCAATAAAACATCCTCAAGGGACTCCTATCCTTTCAGTTACCTCAGATTTCATGGCCAGCTTCTCTGCTTCACAGACTTCCCATAGCCCATATTAAAATTTAGCAGAATATATATTTCCCTTGCTATAGTCTGCTTCCTCTACTAAAATATAAGTTGCATGATGGCAGGAGTTTTTCTCTTTTTTATTCATTGTTACATCCCCAGTACTTAGAACAGTAGGTGCAAAATAAATATTTCTTGCATAAAAATATAAAGCATTTATACCATTGGAAACAATTGGTGATTTGTGTGTCATTTGTAAGCAAATGAAAGAATGCATGTTTGCCCTTAAAAACAAACCTAGATATTTTAAAGCACTATACATTTACACAGGCCTAACATACAAGGAATAAGAATATTTTCCCTTAAACAAAAATGGAAAATATCACAGCACAATATATTTTCTGAACGATATTTTTTGAGCTATGTTGCAATTTTACAAAGTGGTTTGCAGTAAAATGTGAAAATAAAACATACAAAATCAGTTCAATTTTTGCCACTTCTCTATCTAAAAAATAATTGTATGATCATTTATTTCTTCCCAAACAGGGGACATATTAAATTGCAATTATTATTCCCTATATCCTTTACATTTAATGAGCGAAGAATCTTAGAGAATGTGCAATTGCTATATGCAGTAGATGCTTGCCACTTGTGCCAACAATGAAGCGAATGATAATAGGGATTCAGTTCACTTAATTTCCTTCCTAGGTATATTTTGCACCAAAAATATAAGAGTATAAGGTATGACTTTATGGTAATGAGACTGATTTTCTTCCTAAGTCTGAAATGGTTACAAAGATTTTCTAAAAATTTTGCATAAAGCTTTGATAAACTTTTTAAGAACACTCAAACAAAAGAACAATGGCATGTGATGTAAAATTCTCTGGACATAAAGGTGTCAGTGGCTGAGAGAGTTCAAATAGAGTCAAGAGGTTACTATGGAGGTCACTCTTAAGCAAGCTTCAGTTAAACATTTCTACTTATCATAACTTGCCAAACTCCAACCAAAACCATTCCAGCCAATCCTGGAGAACATCTAGGGCAATACATAAGATTCTACAAAGGTTCCATGCACTGGGGTAACTTTTGAGAAACCTACAAACTCCAGATGGGTCTCTGGACTGCATCAGTTCTGAAACTTAAAGGGTCCAGCCACTCCAAAACATCAGCTAGTTCCATCTCCCTACCCTATATCATTGACAGCCCCTTCCAACATGAAGAAGTTGGAATGAACATAGCACAAATACCCCTAAAGAGAGGGATAGAATGATCAGAGGAGATGGTGGAATTATACAGAGATGGTAGGGTTTAACAAATGAGTATGATTGCTAAATCATTATGTTGATATTTCTTTAAGTCTCTAGTATCTTAGACCAGCTAGAAATAAAATGTTAATATAAATGTCCTTACTCTTTAGAGCCAACATTTCAGTTGGAATGAGTGAGATAGTAATCATCAAAATATTTATTTACGTCAGTGGTAATAAGTATCATGGAGAAAAGTAAACATAGTGAATATATGTAATATATGGAATAGAGATGTGTGAGTGGGGTATTGCTATTATGTATACACCCTCTGGGAAGTTTTCTCAAATGAGGGCACATGTGATTAGAGATATAAATAATATGATGGGAAGCCTCATATAGATAAATGGGTGAAGAATATCTGTACCAGGGGGAGGGATTAGATGAAGGCAAAGGTAATGAAGCAGAAGCATAATTGGGGTGTTATTGCTAATTAACTAAATTACATGAAGAACTGCGGACATTTGACAATCCAGACCTAATTAATAGTTTTTCTTCTTAAACTTTTTTTAATTGTTAACTTTATTATATAGTATAACATATATAAAATGCAAAGAAATAAAAAGAAACAGTAGTCTTCCAAGCGCTGTTCAACAGATAGCTACAGGACAGGTCCCAGAGTTTCTCATGGGCTAACATATGATCCTTTTATATTTTTTCTTCTAGCTGCTCCAGGATATAGGAGGCTAAAAGGCTTAAATATTTTTTTTATCTCACATTCAACTTTTTCCTTTCTTTTCTTGTGAAAAATAACATAAATACAAAAAAAACTATAAATTTCAAAGCACAGCACCACAATTAGTTGTAGAACATATTTCAGAGTTTGACATGGGTTACAATTCCACAATTTTAGGTTTTTATTTCTAGCTGCTCTAAACTACTGGAGATTAAAAGAGATATCAATTTAATGATTCAGCATTCATAGCCATTTGTTAAGTCTGATCTTCTCTGTATAACACCACCATCACTTTTAATCTTTCCACCTCTCTCTTTAGGAGTGTTTGGGATATGACAATTCTAAATTTTTCATATTGGAAGGGTCTGTTCCTAATATGGGGTAGGGAGGTTGAACTCTGGAGAGGCTGGTCTAGGTTTCAGGACTTATCTATTGTTCTTTTGTTCCCCCATTCATTTATCTCTGCTTTAATCTTTGTTATTTCTCTTCTTCTGTTCACTTTGGGGTTAGTTTGCTGTTGTTTCTCAAGTTCTTCCAAGTGTGCTGTTAAGTGCTCGATTTTTGATCTTTCTTGTTTTTTAATATAGGCATTTAGGGCAATAAATTTCTCTCTAAGCACAGCCTCTGCCACATCCCATAAGTTCTGATAAGTTGTATTCTCATTTTCACTCATTTCTAAATAACTACTGATTTCCCTAGCAATTTCTTCTTTGATCCACTGGTTGTTTAAAAGTGTGTTATTTAATCTCCATATATTTGTGAATGTTTTCATTCTTTGGTGGTTATTGAGGTCCAACTTCATCCCATTGTGATAGAGAAAGTGCTTTCTTGCAATTTGCTGTTTTAGTCTTCAAACTCAGTTATCCTGTCCTCTACATCCCTTATTCTTTCTTCTGTTTCTTCAAACCTGGTGTTGTGTATCTCTAGTATGTTTTTAATTTGGTCAACTGAGTCTTTAATCCTTGTGATATCTGCTACTTTTCTATTTTTTTTCAAATTCCTCTTTATGCTCTTCTACTGTCTTCTTGATCTCATTTATGGCATTTACTATCCCACTTATTTTATTAAACAGAATTGTATGAACATCTAATTAGTTGTTCCAATGTCTGTTCTCCTCTGGTGTTTTAACTTGGTAATTAGGCAGGGCTGCATCTGTCTGAATTGTGATATCCTTAGTAATCTTCTGCTGTATTTGTGGCATATAAATATCTTAATTGGTTTACTTAGGGAGTTGAACTCTTCCAGTAGTCTAAGGCCCTGTGTTTGTGGGATGATTGTACAGTAGGGAGCAGGGTACACTCAGTGCAGTTATTTGTTTCAGGGTAGGTATAGGTGCAGGTTGGGGATATTATGCTGATGCTTGTGAATGTGGGCACCCAGAGGCCAGAGAGGATGTAGCTGTGCCAGTGCACTGGTCTGGGGGGGCATAACCCTGGTGTGCATTGGTCTAAGGCATGGGGCCCTTGGTGTGCATGGGAAGAGCTGTGTCAGCAGGTTGGCATTATGCCTTCATGGATTTGGTGCAGATATGATCTGACTGTGCAGGTCAGCACTTTATCAGAGCTGGGAAGTATGGCTGAGGGCCATGAGCATGCACAGTTCTAGGACTACTGTAAAGTTTAGTTCCCAGAGCTGAATGACGTGATTGGAGAGCCATAAACTGATGTGCAGATATCAGGGGGGTGGGGTGAGGCTGTGTGACACTATGAGCAGGGGTCAGGGGTAGCCTGGGTATGAAGGTTATTGCCCACAGCCTTTATATGCTAGCAACAGCCTACAGCAAACAGAGAGAGGGAGGTAGTCCTCAGCAAGGGTGCAGGAGAGGTGGGTTGGGCTGCATTTAGGGTGGGGGTGTGTGGCAGGTATGTTCACTGGGGGCTGGTGGGGTGGGAGCACCTGGAGCACGAGGATTGGGAGCACGTGTTGGGTTCAGGTGCATGAGGTGTGGGGTGAGTCACTGGTCATGTGATTGCCCTGGTGAGGGTAGTACACCCAAGGAACATGGCCTGGCTTACTTCTTAGTCCCTGGCTCCTATCCATGCACTCCACAGGCTCCACACCTCCATGCCAGGCTCCAGCTTTCTACCACTCAGTTCTTCGGCCTCTGCAAATAGGACTGCCATATGTGGGGCAGAAGGCTCTCTTAGGTCAGCCGCACTCCTGAATCACCATCTCAGTCACCCTCCTGTCCCCTTCTCTAACTTTTCCATGGGGCAGGGTTAATCTCGAGCTACTCTACTTGGCCATCCTCCCAGAAGTCTCCTCTTCTCAAATTTTAAAACAAAGCTTTTCTAAATATTCACATTTATGACAGGCCCAAACATGAATAGGAGTTAATAAATTATTTAAAGAGCAATATTTCACATTTTGAAGTGCTTTTCTGCTTCTAAAATACATTAACATATGGTTCCCTGAAATAATAATATCTTTGTGCCTGTTTGAATCTGTTAGGTACTCCAGAAAAGCCAATTTCTTTAATCCTTAATTAAACGATTTAATATTGTTGGGTGGAATGTTTTTGGTTGTTTCCATGGAGAAGTAAACCACCTAATTGTGAGCAGTAACTTCTGCTTTGATGGCTTCTGTGGAGATGTGTCTCCACTCGTTCAAGGTGGAGTTGCTTACTGGAGCCCTATAACAAGGAACCATTTTGTAAAAAGTTCAGAGCCATGTGAACCTATGCAGCCGGAGATCTTTGGAGATACAGAAGGAGAACACACTCAGAGAATCCTTATTAAATAAGAAACCAGGAGAGAAATCTAGAAGACTTTTCCATAAGCCTTTCCAGCTAACACAGGTATTGTAGACCCACTGACGTTTGTTGAATCATGGTAACTTTTCCTGGATGCCTTAGTTTGGATATTTTCATTGCCTCAGAATTGTAAACATGCAATCTGATAAATTCCCCTTTTAAAAAGCCACCCCATTTCCAGTATATTGCATTTTGGCAGCTTACAAACTAAAACAACTTTCAATCTCCCTTTATGACTGCATTTTTAATAAGATTCTGCAAAAATATACTGAAAGTGTTTTGAGCAGTTTCAGAGCAAATCTGTATTTGAAGGGATTCACATATAAAATTGTTATTGTTTTAAAAGTTTACTAATGGATTCTCCAACATAAGTGCTTTTATACATGTTTTACCACCTGTCTAACCTCTTGTAAATTTCACTGGTGATAGATAATTCCCTTACTATTTTGCAAATATTTAAATTGTATGATACATATTTTTAGCTTAGATTTATAATATGCTAATATCTGTAATCTGGGAGTTGTGACCAAGTGCTTTGAAAAATACATTAACTTCTGAGCAGAGTGTCAAACTAAAAGAATAATCTACTTGTGATGGTTTGGAGGTTATATGTACCCCAGAAAGGGTCATATTCATTTAATCCTTTCATTTGGGTGCAGAACTATTTTAGGTGAGACCCTTAATAAGTTTATTTCAAGGTGGGTCTTAATCATTTTACTGGAATCCTTTATAAAAAGATAAAGGACACTTAGAAAACTTAGAGAGACGGTCACAGAAAATGCACATAGAAGTTGAGAGACAGGGCGGCTGCCGTGGCTCAGCAGGCAGAGCTCCGACCTGCCGTGCTGGAGGTCTGGAGTTCGATCCCTGGTGCCTCCTGCCCATATGCAAATTAAAAAAAAAAAGAAAAGAAGTTGAGAGATAAGGACACACCCAAAAAATCTGAGAGAGGAAGTCACAGAAGCCAGAAGCTGGAAACAGTGAAACCCAGGAAAGGACCAGCAGATAAAACCATGTGCCTTGGTAACTGACAAAAGAGTCCAAGCTCCCCAGTAGGTGGTCTTCAGAGAAAGTCTCATCCTGTTGATGCCTTAATGAGGATATTTTTGAGACCTCAGAGCTATAAATTTGTAAGTAAATAAATCCCTTTTGCTAAAAGCCAGTCCATTTCCCTTATTGCATCTCATCAGCTTTAGCAAACCAAAACAGATTTTGGTTTGAACAAGTGGGATGCTGAGTCTACAGATACAAAAAATGCTGAAATGGCTTTCCCATTTATAATTGGTAAGGAGAATATTCTGGAAAAAATTGTGAGGGTCTTGATGAAAAGGCCTACATTGTTTTAAAGGGACTGTAAAAAATATAGATGTTAAATGTACTTCTGATGTGGCTTTAGACAGAAATGATGAAGGCATCATTGCAAACTGCAAGAGAGGTTACTCTTGTATTAAAGTGGCAGAAAGTTTGGCAAAACAGTCCTGATGTTGACTGGAAGGCAGAATTGAAAGTGACAAGCTGGGATATTTAGGTGAGGAGATTTACAAATGAAATATGAAGAGCATACCCTGGCTTCTCCTTGCCTCTTATAGTAAAATGGGAGAGGCAAGGGATAAACTTAGAATTGAACTCCTGGGCACAAAGAAACCAGAGATTGGTGGTTTAGAAAATTCTGGTTTTCGTAAAGTGATTCCCCAGAAAATAGTGTCCCATGAGAGGATTTACCTGAACATGGAACCAGGAAGCCATATGAATGTGAATTAGGCATGGAAAGGATTTGTGGAATGTCTTATTGTATGACAGTTGGAATTCCTGTGTGCTGCATGTGAAAGTGGCAAATATTTTGTGAGACCTGTATGAATGGAAGCACTGCCAGTTCAGACTAAAATGGGCAGAAAATGGATAGATTAAGATGAAATGACTTCAGTGGTAGAACCATGGAAGCTGAGGTTTGGAGTGAAGACTTCTTCTCCAGTGAAGTGTGGACAAACCTCTGTATGGGAAAAGGTTGAGTGTGCCCCAGAGCTTCAAAGGTCAGGTCTTCTGCCCCACTGTTCAGAAAAGAATTGAGAACTTAACTCTTGGGTACAAAGTAACCAGAAATTGATGGTCTGTAAAATTATGGGCTTACACTGTATTACTTTGCAATATCCTCAACAGGAAAGAATCTGTCACTGGTATTCATTGAAATATGGTTTCCAATTGTGAAGTTGTACCCCTTTCGTTCATTGAAGTGTGGATTATATTGGATGCCCTTTGCTTTGGGATGTTAAAAATGCCATGGAAATAGTCATCAGATTCTCATTTCCTTACACTATCAGTGTTGAAAAATGAACAGAGACTATTATAGAGCTGATATTAGGTAAATTTAAAATACACCAAATTAAATTTCTGTGATTTATTTATTGATCCAGCCACATAATTTAAGCCCTGGTTGGTGCTCTAGATTACTAATACATGTCTACTTTTAGACAGTTCCTTAAGCTGTTCCTGGGGTGGCTATTTCAAGTAATTATCACTTAATTAAGTCCTATTTATACCCCTCACTCTCAGTTTTTTCGCAGAGAAAAGAGAAACCATCATGAATACACATCTTCCATTTTTATACCTAATATCTTACAGTTTTTTTATAATAAAAGCACCCATTTCTTATTCATTTCTCCCTCTTTAAGAGTTTTCATTTATTGTCTCCAAAGTTGGCACTTCAACATTTACAATGATTTCCCCAACTTCAGTCTCTTCCAAAGCCTACTTCTATTATTAATACCCACTTTATTCACTATCTTCATTTTGTTCTCAGCTGCTTCCTAATTTCCAAATCTTTCCCCTTATCTAAGAGTCTATATTCTCTGGAATCACCCCATTTTCCAGAATCAATATTATGATGCCAAAGAATTAAGCCAGTCCAGCAGCAAAGGTACAGCACCACCTAGTGACTAAATTAGTAGCTGAAAATGTAAGTGAAAGGTAACCAAGTGAGTAGTTTATTCAATCAAGAAAGGTGGAGGTGGGGGAATTGATGTTAGGCAAGAACTGATGATAAGCTGAAAAGTCACACTATGAATATATTTGAATAGAGTACTAGTGACACAACAAAAAGAAAACCAATGGATAAAGGAGCCAGGACTAGATAAACAGCCAACCAGCCACAGGACAAAGACAATGATTGAATAGAAGAAAAATTATAGTGTGAAATCTAGTTTAAACCAAAACCCACACTGCTTGAGGAAGTCAAACAGTAACAAAGCTGCTGGCAAATTGAAAATCCAGTTATTTGAGACTAGATGCTACTTCCCTGGCATCTCAGGGTTAGAAGATTAGTTTACAGTGTTCTTCATTTATTTTTACTCTGATGGATCTGGAGTTTAGACTGGAAACAGACTTTTCTGTAAACGTCTTTCCTCAATAAGATTTTCCATTTTTTCTGTGCAATTTATATTTCATAGAAACTGAAATCAACTTACTTGAAGGTAGAATCATTGATGTATGAGAGAAGATATTTAGAAAGAGGACTTTATCATACCAATGACAATTATCATGGGCCACTATGGTAGATTGTATTATTTATTCAAAATATTCTTTAGCTCACTCTACAAAGTCCATCCTTATATCTCCAGAGCCTCTCCTGATGGGAAGAGTATTATTCTTACAATATTGCTGTCATGTTTGTCCATGTGGCTTGTTTATGCTAATGGAATATGAGTATAAGGGAAATATGCTCCATCCAAACACTACTGTTAAGAGACATTTTATTGTTCGACTGTTGCTCTTTTTCCTCAGCAACAAGACATGAATTATTCAGTAAGGGCTGTCTCTTCAACCTGTGTCTTTGAATGAAGAAGCCATAGAGCATTAAAAAAAAACTAATTTACAAAGAATTTATAAGGTGAGTGAGACATGAACTTTTTGTAAGGCACTGAAATTTTGGAGCATTTCTTATTGCAGCATAACATAGATTAAGCTAATTAGTAAAGTCAGCATTCTTATTTAATCACTTAACTCCTTCATGATATTCATAATCACAGACTATCACAAAATGGAAAGTCCCTAACAGATCACTCAATTCCATACCAGTCTGAGGCATAAATCCCATTTATTTGATTCCCATAAAGTGAAACTGCATGCAGCTGTTATTTGGATATCTCTAATGACAGTGATACCACTTACTCTTGGGACAGTAATATCACTTTTTGTACAGCTTTTACACCTCAAAAATCTTTTATTGTACTAAGTCAGAATGTAACACCACCTCAACCTCAGTCTGTAATTATGCAGATTTTATTTAATATGGATGGAAGACATGCAATTATACCTATTATACTTTTGTTAAATTTAATCCATAGTTCCAGTCTTTTGAAATGTTTGAGATGCAGGGTCTGTCATCCATAATGCTATATTACTCAGCACAAGTAACAGGCACTACTACAGAAACAATTTTTAACTCTTGGTTCACACAAATAAAATATATTTCTGGCTAATATCACCATTAAAAATGGATCATATCACTTCCTCAGGTAGATCTCTTCTAAGCAGTGTCACCAGAATCCCAGTCACTGCAATCTTGTAATGTGACTTTCTTTGAAATACAGCTTCCACAATTAACGCAAGTGGAAGCCAGCATTAATGATGGTGGAGAAGTGGATATATTCAGTAAATACATCACTTATGCTCACATTCCACTGGTCAGAATCAGTCAAAAATCCACCAAAATAATTACAAAGTAGACTGAAAAAATATTGTCTTCTTAATTTTTTCATAAAAATAAAATAGAATTCATGAATATTTCAGTTAGTCTCTGTCAAATAATCTCTCCTTCTTGGCATTTTTTATTATACCAAAGTAAAATCACCTTTGATATACCACTAGACACATTGTTCTAGTTTTGACATTAATTTTTTAATGTTTTAATTGTATAAGATATGTACAAAGCAACTCACCTTGGGAGTCATCTCTCATGGTGCCAGGGAGAACTTCACCCCTGGATGTCATGTCCCATGTAGCTGGGAGAGCAATGATTTCACTTGAACAGTTGGGCTTAGAGAGACAGAGGCCACATCTGAGCAAGAAAAGAGGTTCTACATAAGTAACTCTTAGGCACACCTATAGGTAGGCTAAGCTTCTCTGCTACATACGTAAGCTTCACAAGAGCAAGCCTCAACATCAAGGGCATGGCCTATTGATTTATGTGTACCTAATGTCTGACACATTTGCAGAGGTTTCCCTGGTGATAAAGTTTAATAGTTCCCTATTTTTTTCTCCCTTCCCTCAAGGGATATTGTCAATACTTATTTATTATTTGCTTAATAAGTTCTAGGATGTATCCAGGCATTACATTAAGCTATACAGGATGAAAGGCCCTCATTCTTATTCTAAGGTCCCTGTGTTTCAATTGCTTAAATGAGCTATCCAGACAAGTTGAGACAGATTATATGCTAAAGAAAATTTAGGTTCCAGACAAAATAGACTTTTCTTTCTTTGGCCTCAAAGAGTAAGTGAAGTTCTAAAATATAGACAATTAATTCTTTATCCCTGTGTTCTGAATTACTTCAATCCTGACCTGAGCAGCTTCATTCTTATCCCTAAATACCAGGTTATACAAATATAAAACAGCCTCTCAAAATCCAGAAATAATAATTACCACTCCAGAATAAATGTGACTGCTATAAGAGCTTACAATCTAGGCCCCTGTTTAGAAAATAAGCATTTTCTAAAGGAAACCAGACAATAATTTATCTTTTGTTTCTGGCTTATTTTGCCTCACCAAATGTCCCACAGGTTCATTCACAGTGTTGCATGCCTCACAACTTTTCTCCCTTCTGTAGTAGTACAATATTTGATCATATGAACACCCTTGCTCACCAGTCTACTTCTCAGTGCATCCTTCAGCCACCTGCGTTCATTAGGCATCATGTATAATGTACAAATTTCACAGTCCATCAACATTCTCAATTTTAGATAATTTCATTGTTCCCAAGAAAAAGATAATCAACAAACACACCCTCACCAAATAGGAAATCTAAACCTCCACTTAACCCTTGTCCCTCTCCCCTTTATTTACCCCTACTGTTGCTGTGGTACTGCTGATCTTTTCTTGTTAAACATAGCCCACATATGCAATAATAGTTTTCCCCCATACCCTGGACTTAAACACTCTTTGTACACAAATCATATCTTTGAAATATTTCATGCAATAACTTACTTATATTTGTAGTGTTAATCAGTGGGACACATACATCGATATAACCCCTTTTCAACCATCAGTATGGTAATATTACTTATATACATAATAGTGAACTGCCTTCACTTCTATCTATTCCCTTACATTTGAGTTCAACCTCATTAGTTAATGGTTCACCCATCTCTAGCTTCTATGTATCTCTAAGTCCCTTATATTCTTTATTATAAGCCTCCAGTTTTACCGTTACCATGGTCACAAAAATGGAGTCAAACAGTACCTGTTCTTTTGTGTCTGTTTTTTTTCACTCAGCATTATGCCCTCAAGGTTCATTCATGTTGTCATATGTGTCAGAATGTCATTTTGTTTTACTGCTGCATAATATTCCATTGTATGTATATACCACATTTTATTAATCCACTCGTGTGTTGATGGGCACTTGGATTGTTTCCGTCTTTTGGTAATTGTGAATAATGCCACGATGAACATCAGTGTACAAATGTTTGTCACTGCTTTCATCTCTTCTGGGTATGTACTGAGTAGTGCTATTGCCCACTCATAGGGCAACTTAATATTTAGCTTCTTGAGAAATGGCCAAACTGCCTTCCATAGTGGCTGTGCCATTATACATTCCTACTAGCAGTGCATAAGTGTCCCAATTTATCCACATCCTCTCCAATATTTGTAGTTTCCTGTTTGTTTAATAGCAGCCACTCTTATAGGTGTGACATGGTATCTCAATATTGTCTTGATCTGAAATTCCCTTATAGCTAATGAAAATGAGCATCTCATAAACGTGATTTTGAGCCATCTGTAGTTGCTCTTCAGAAAAAATGCCTATTTGTATCTTCGACCCATTTTATAATTAGGTTGTTTGTTCTTTTGTTGTTGAGTTGTATGTTTTTCTTTATTTATATAGGATATAAAAACTTTGTCCTATGTGATTTCTGCATATTTTCTCCCATTGAGTTGGCTGTTTTGACAGTCTTTTTGAGGGGCAGAAGCATTTGATTTGGAGGAGTTCACATTTATCAATTTTTTCTTTTGTTGCTTGTGCTTTGAGTATAAAGTTTAGGAAGCTACCTCCTATTACTAGGTCTTGAAGATGTTTGACTACATTTTCTTCTTGAAGCTTTATGTTACTAGTTCTTATATTTAGGGATTGATCCACTTCGAGTCAATTTGTATAGGGTGTAAATAAGGGTCCTCTTTCATTCTTTTTGCTATAGATAGCCAGTTTTCCCATGCTTATTTATTGAAAGGTTCTTCTTTCCCATTCAATGGATTTGGAGGCCTTGTCAAAAATCAGTTAACCATAGATTTGGTGGTCTATTTCTGCACTTTTGAATGAATTCCTTTGGTCAATACATATATGTTTGTACCAGTACCATGCTGTTTTGAACACTGTGTCTTTATACTAAGTTTTGAAATCAGTAAGTGTTAATCCTCCCACTCCATTCTTCTTTTTTAGGATGTCTTTAGCTATTCAGGGTCTCTTTCCCTTCTACATAAATTTGGCAACTTGCTTTTCCAAGTCTTCACAGTAGGTTCTTGAAATACTGATTGGTACTGTGTTGAATCTGTAGATAAACTTTGGTAGAATTGACATCTTAACTATATTTAACCTTCCTATCCATGAGCAGGGAATGCCTTACCACCTATTTAGATCATCTTCCATTACTTTTAGCAATGTTATGTAGTTTTCTGTGTACAAATCCTTTATGTTCCTAGTTAAGTTCTTTCTTAGGAACTTGATTCTTTTAATTGCTATTTTGAATGGAAGTTTACCCTTAACTGACCCCTCAGTTAGGTAGCTGCTTGTCCATAACAACGCTGCTGATTTTTGCACATTAATTTTATATCCTGCCACCTTGCTGAATTTGTTTATTAGCTCAAGTAACTTTGTTGTAGATTTCTCAGTATTTTCATAGTATTGTATTGTGTCATCTGCAAAAAATGAATGTTTTACTTCTTCTTTCCCAGTTTGGGTGTCTTTTATTTTTTTTTTCCTGCCTGATTGCTCTAGCTAGAACTTCTAGTATACTGTTGAATAATAGTGGCAGAGGGCATCCTTGTCTCATTTCCTATCTTAGGGAGAAAGCTTTCAGCTTCTCTCCATTGAGCATGATGCTGACCATCAGTTTTTTATATATGCCCTTTAACATATTGAGGAAATTACCTTTGATTCCTATATTTTGAAGTGTTTGTATTAGAAAAGTAGTTTACATTTTGTCGAATGCCTTTTCAGCATCAAGTGAGATGTTCATGTGATTATCTTAATTGATTTTCTTCTATTGAACCATTTAGCATTCCTGGTATGCAAGGTTGTGGGGTATAATTCTTTTAATGTGTTGGATTAGATTCACTATATTTTGTTGAGAATTTTGGCATCTTTGTTCACTAGGGAGATTGGCCTATAGTTTTCCTTTCTTATAGCATTTTTACCTGGTTTTGGCATTAAAATGATGTCAGCTTCATAAAAATAAGTAAGGTAGTGTTCCTATTTCCTCAATATTTTGGAAAAGTTTGAGCAGGATTGGTGTTAGTTCTTTTTGGAATGTTCAATGAAATTCCCCTATGAAGCCATCTGACCCTGGGCTTTAACTTGTAGGAAGATTTTTGAGGACTGATTGAATCTCTTTACTTGTGATTGTTTTGTTGAGGTCTTCTATTTCTTCCTGAGTCAGTGTGGCTTATTTGTGTTTCCAGGAATTTGTGCATTTCATCTAAGTTGTCTCTCTTGTTGGTGTATAGTTGTTCATAGTATCCTCTTATGATTTCTTTTATTTCAGCAGGGTCTGTGGTAACGAACCCCTTCTCATTTCTGACTTTGCTTATTTTCATCCTCTCTTTTTTGCTTTGTCAGTCTTGCTAGTGGCCAATCAATTTTATTGATTTTCTCAAAAGGCCAACTTTTGGTTTTATTGATTCTTTCTATTGTTCTTTTGTTCTCCCATTCATTTATCTCTGCTTTTGTCTTTGTTATTTCTCTTCTTCTATTCACTTTGAGGTTAGTTTGCTGTTCTCTCAAGTTCTTCCAGGTGAACGGTTAAGTCCTTGATATTTACTCTTTCTTGTTTTTTAATATAGGCATTTATGCAATAAATTTCCTTCTCAGCACAGCCCTTGCCACATCCCATAAATTCTGATATGTTGTATTCTAATTTTCCTTCATCTCCAGATGGCTACTGATTTCTCTAGCAATTTCTTCTTTGACCCACTGGTTGTTTGAGAGTGTGTTATTTAATCTCCATATATTTGTGAATGTTTTCATTCTTTGGTGGTTATTGAGGTCCGGCTTCATCCCATTGTGATTAGAGAAAGTGGTTTAAATAAGTTCAGTGTTTTCCAATTTATAAAGACCTATTTTGTGCCCCGATACATGGTCTCTCCTGTAGAATGATCCATGAGCACTAGAGAAGAATTCATATCCTTATGTTTTGGGGTGTAATGAGTTATATATGTCTGTTAGGTCTAATTCATTTATCAAAATGTTGAACTTCTCTATTTCCTTGTTGATCTGTTTGTTCTATCTATAAAGAAGAAAGTGGATTGAAGTCTCCTACTATTATTGTTGAAACATCTATTGCTTCTTTCAGTTTTGCCAATGTCTGTCTCATGTATTTTGGAGCTCCTTGATTGGAAGAATAAATATTTATGATCATTATTTCTTCTTGGTAACTTGTCCCTTTTATTAATATATCACATCTTTCTTTGTCTATTATGATGTCTTTACATTTAAAGTCTATTTTGTCAGATATTGATGTAGCAATTCCAGCTTTCTTTTGGCAACAACTTGTGTGGAACATCCTTTTACTTTCAATCTGTTTGAATCCTTAGGTCTAAGATGAGTCTCTGGTAAGCATCATATAGCTTGATTATTTTTCTTAATGCATTCTGCTAATCTGTATCTTTTAATTGGTAAGTTTAGTCTGTTAACATTCAAAGTTATTATTTAAAAGACATTTTATGTCTCCACCATATCATCCTTCATTTTGTATTTTTCAGATCTATATATTCTTTTCCCTCTTTTTCTGTTTATCCTTTAAGTCACCCTTACTTGTACTCTTAAATCCTGTTCCCTCCTCCAGACCTCCATCTCCTATCTTTTCTTTTCAACTGGCAGAACTCCCTTTAGTGTTTATTGTAAGGTCAGCCTCTTGCTAACAAATTCTGTAAGGACTTGTTTGTCTGTCAAAAATTTAATCTCTCCCTCAGTTTTGAGAGATAATTTTACTGGGCATAGAATTCTTGGCTGGAAGATTTTCTCTTTTAATATCTTAAATATATCATCCTACTGCCTTCTGGCCTCCATAATGCCAGTTAAGTAGTTTGAACTCAGTCTTTTGTGTCTCCCTTGTATGTAGTAGATTGTTTTTCTCACTGCTTTCAGGATTTTCTGCTTTTCTTCAACATTTGACAAACTGATTAATATGTGTTTTGGGGAAGGCCATTTTGGATTTATTATATTTGGAATTCATTGGGCTTCTTTGATTTCCATATCTGTGTTCTTTTACAAGGGTTTGAAAATTCCCCCCATTATATCTTCCACTATTCTTCCTAGTCCTTTACTCTTATTTTGTGAACTTCTTATTTGTGAACTGTATTTTGTCCATCTTTTCCCTGAGATCCAATTCAAGTTTCCCCATCTTTTTTGCCATTTGCTGTTTTGAGTTTTCAAAATCAATTGTGCTGTCCTCTAATTTGCTCATTCTTTCTTCTGTCTCTTCATATCTGGTATTGTGTTTCTGTAATATATTTTTGATTTAGTCTAAAGCATCTTTATTTTTTGTGATATCTGCTATTTTTCTATTTGTTCCTCCAAACTGTTTTCATGCTCTTGTAGATTTTTCTTGATCTCCTTTATGTCACTAGCCATCCCATCTACTTTGTTTAGTAGAGTTATAGGAACATCTTTGTTTAGTTGTGTCTCCTCCTGTTTTAATTTGGTCATTATGCTGAGCTCTACCTGTCTGCATCGTGATATGCTTAGTGATCTTCTGTTGTTTTTGAGGCATGTAAATATCTTGATAGGTATACTCTGGGAGTTGATTTCCTCCAGCCATCTAAAACATTATATTTAAGGGATGGATGTGGAGCAGGATGTGGGGTGCAGGCCTGAGCACAACAGTGCAGTGATGCTTTGCAGTGCAGGTGTAGGCACAGATTAAGATGCTATTCTGCTCCCTGTGATCACGGGGTGCAGGTTGCAGCATTGTTGAGGTGTGTGGTGCAGGGGCTGAGTGTACGTGTATCTCAGACAGACCTTGGAGCACAGGAGCAATATGCAGCATGAGGACACAGAGGTAGAGTGCTGTTGGAGGCAGAGAGAGAGAGGCTGTGTGGATGCCTGGGGGCTGATGTGCTGGTGGGATGTGAGTGGGCACATGGAACATGGAAGCCATGGATATCAGGGGGTAGAGTTGGTGGCACAGAGTTTGGGGTATGGGGTGCAGGGAGCAGGTGTGTCCTCTGAAGGAGATCAGAGGGTCTTTGACGTGGATGTAGGAGTGTGTAGGGGCAGGCACAGGTCACTGGGTTGTAGGACATGGGTGACTGGTGGTGTTGGGTAGATGGTACCATGGTGCAGGTGTGCAGGGGTGGAGAGGGTTGGAGCAGGTGTGCACATGTGTGCAGGACAGAGGCTATGGAGCACAAATTAGCCCATGAGCACCTGCCAGGTGTGAGAACAGGGCATTTATGCTGGGGGTGGGACAATCGTGCATGTTTGTGGGGAAGAGGGTTGCAGTGTGGGGTCAAGTAGTCAGTGCATGAATGCATGTGTGACTGACAGTGGGGATGATGTGGCTGTGCAGTGTGCAGGTTTGGAGGGCAGGGCCCTTGTGTGTGTTGGTCTAGGGGTGGGGCTCTGTGTGTACATTTACAGAGCCCAGGACCATGCCTTCATCAACTGGGGGCAGGTGTGGCCTGGCTGCACAGGTCAGCACTTGCCCAGAAGTGGGAGATATGATGGGGGGCCATGAGTGTGCATGCATCTGGGAGGGCTGTGGACTGATATACATGTGTGCAGAGCTTGAGGGTGGGGTGGAGTTGCATTACTGTATGGCCTGGAGGTGGGTGTAACAAGCCTTTATATGCTGGTAACCACCTGCAGGTGACAGGGAGGTGGAGGTGGGTCTCAGGAGGGATGGGGTGAGACTGCACCTGTGAAGGAGAGGTGGGTTGGGCTGGGGCAGGTGCAGGCACACTTGGAGTGGGGCTGTGGGGTGGGTATGCATGGGGGAAAGTGATGGGTCAGGAGTGCTTGAAGTACAGGGAGGGGGTGTGGGTAATAGGGTTCAAGTGTGTGGGATGTGGGGTGGTCACAGGTTGTAGGGCTGCATGGGTGAGGGTAGCCCATTCAAGGAACACAACTTGGCTTACTTCATCTCCATCTCCCCATTCGTGTACTCCTGAGAGCTCTGGGCTTCCATTTATAAAGGGACACATTAGGCTTTTTGCAACAGCTGTATGATCTCCCGTTCTCTACATCTCAGTTCTTCAGCTTTTGCAACCAAGACTCCTTAGGTGGTGTAGAAGACTCTCCAGGTCACTTACAACCTGGAATCGCTGTCTCAGTTGCCTTCCAATCCCTTCTTTAGCTGTTCCTTAGAGCTGGGGTGACTTCAGGCTATCCCATTCTTCCATCTTCCCAGAACTCTAACATTAATTTTTGATCAGAAAACATTCATTGTAAGCTAGCCAACAATTATAAATCTATCTAAATTTACTTGTCTTAAGATCATATTTCTACATTTAATTTGTGGCAAATTTTTGAAAGAAATCAAAATAAAAAATTCATAACTTTAGGAACTACTCAAAATTTTACAGCAACCAGGAAAATGCTTAATCAATGAAAAAATAGTTGTATCTCCATAAAAGAGCTTTGTGGCATTTTTCATTACCCTGGCCTATGACCCCTTCCTATTGGCTATGAAAAGGAAGAGCCCACATAGATTTCCAGTACCAGAGGAATCAGTACATACCTTATTCTCCAAAATTTATGATCATTTATCTAACCTGTCCAGTGACTCGTTAAAGAACCGACTCAAAGAGCTTGCCATTATTTTGCCAAAATCAGAATTTTCTTAGGGCAGAGGCTAACTGAGGTGTGTTTATCAAAAACATGGTGTTTTGGTTTGCTAAAGCTGCTGGAATGCAATAGACTAGAAATGGAACAGCTTCTAAAAAGAGAATTTAATAAGTTACAAATTTACTGTTCTAAGGGCATACATGTGTCCAAATTGAGGCATCCAGAGAAAGATACATTGGCTCAAGGAAGACAGATCTGGAAAGGCATGTGGCTGGTCTCTGTTGGCCCTTGTTCCCAGTTTGTTATTCTTAGTTTCTGATGCCAGTGGTATCCTCTCTATGCATCTGTGGGCGTTTACTTAGTTCCTCTGGTCACAACTTTGGGTTCTTGTTTGCTTATCATCTTATGGGAAGGCTCATGGCGTTATCTGCTGGGCTCCACTGAGGTCTAGGCATCTGTTATCTTTGTTGGCACTCCAAGCATCTCCCGTCATCTGTGTCCCTGTGAGCTCTGAAAAAACTGTTCTTCCAAATGTCTGCATCTAAGGTTTCTCCAGAATGTTTCACCTTGTAAAGGACTCTAGTAAATTAATGAAGACCCACCTGGATGGATGGAGTCACATTTCCATCAATCATATGGCCACACCCCAAAATAAGCATGTAACATCTCTGTAGAGATAATCTAATCAAGAACTTTCACCCTTCAATATTGAATCAGGATTAATAGAAACAGCTGCTCCCACAAGATTGAACTCGGATTAAAACGTGGCTTTCCTGGGGTACATAATAGTTTCAAACTGGCACATTCCAAACTTTGGATTCCCCTCAAAAATCGTGTTTTTTTTCTATATACAAACTACTTTCACTCCATCACAATATCACAAAAGCCTTAAACAATTTCAGTAACAATACAAATACCATACAAAGCAAAAAACAGTACATAATCTCATCAAAGTCAGTTGCAGGCACAGTCTGTTCTAAGTCCAAAAATTTCCTCCCTGACTCTGGACCTGTGAAACTCAGAACAAGTTATGTGTTGACAATATACAAAGGAGCGACAGTCATATAATTCAAGTTTCCATTGCCATAGAGAGAAATCAAAATGTAAACTGGGGTCACCAGACCCAAACAGTTCTGAAAACCTGCAGGGCATATTCCATTAGATTTCAAAGCCTCGGAGTCATTTATCCTTGGAGTTTTAGAGAGCAGCAGTTTCACCCTTTCCAAGGGCCTACTCAACAGCCTTCCTTTCTGTCCATTGGTGGGGTGAGTTGCAACAATAGGACATATTGGGGACAATATCTTTCTCTTGGCTTCACCCTCTCAAAGTTTAGGGCACCCCTGGGATCTCTGCCATCCCCAGTATACATGCTCAACCCCTCTATGGCAATGGAGTGGCCCCCAGACCCCCCCCCAATCCTGGGCTTATGTACTACACCCTCTCTGAGGCCTGGTACAGCAAAGCTCTTCCTGAGCATTTGGGCAGCAGGCCTGCTCTCTGTCGTTGTTGCAAACTCACTCTCCTCAAGTGCATGGGTGGGTCCACTCTCCTGGCCTGAGGTTCCTTGGCTTCAGACTTAGCTTCCATAGTTCTGCCTCTGAAGTAATTTTTCCTTCAATTTCTCCTTTTTCTGACCCTTTTAGTCCAGAATGGTGGTAGTTCTAATAATAAAGATTCCACAACACTCTTGTCAGTTTTCTTAATAGACTTTACAAAAATCCTTTCTGAGTAACTCCATTTACAATCCTGGCTTTTCCAGAAATGGCTGACTGATTTCATGTTTGGTTAAATGCACACGTGGGGCCTTATTCACTGGGGTTTCACTTTCTGGAAGCCCACAGTCCAGACTATTAATTTCTGTTTTCATTGTATGCGAGTTCAATTGTCAACTTATCTCTTTTCTCTCACATTTTACTATAAGCTACAAGGAGCAGCCAGACTGCATTTTCCACATTTAGTTTGGGAAATTCTTCTGCTAAATACCAAAGTTTATGACTCTCAAATTCTGCCTTCCATTCATAAATAATGCCTTCCTTCCAGTTTGCAATGACACATTCATAATTTCTGTCTAAAGTCTCATCAGAGGTATCTTTGGAGTCCACATTTCTACCAACAGTCTCTTCAAAGCATTATAGGCCTTTCTTTTTTTGTTCCTCATAACTCTTCCAGAATCTTCCCCCTATCCATTTAAAAATTCCAATGTTTCTGTTATTGCATCGCGAAGCACCACACTTCTCTGGTACTAAAATCTGCACTGGTTTGCTAAAGCTGCCAGAGTGCAATATAGCCAAAAATGGAGGGTTTTAAAAAGGGAATTTTAATAAGTTAGAAGTTTGTAGTTTTAAGACCATAAATATGTCCAAACTAAGGCATTCAGAGAGAGATATCTTGGCTCAAGGAAGACTGATCAGGGAAGGCATTTGGCTGGCCTCTGCTGGTCCTTGTTCCCAGTTCATTGCTTTCAGTTTTTGATGCCAGTGGTTTCCTCTTAAAGCATCTGTGGGACTTCACTTAGTTCCTCCAGGTCACAACTCTAGGTTATGCCTTGGTTAGCATTTCATGGGAAGGTACATGGTGCATTTGCTGGGCTCTACACAGGTCTGGGCTGTTCTCTTTGTTGACACTTCCAGGCATCTCCAATCATCTGTGTCTCTGTGAGCTCTGAAATAACTGTTCTTCCAAGTGTCTGCATCTGAGGTTTCTCCAGAATGTTTCCTCTTTTGAAGGACTGTAGTAAATTAATCAAAACCCAACTTGAATGAGTAGAATCAAATCTCCATCAATCACATGGCCACACGTACAATAGGACATGTCAAATCTCTGTGGAGATAATTTAATCAAGATCTTTCATCCCTCCGTATTGAATCGGGATTAAAAGAAACAACTGCCCCCCCAAGAGATCGTATCAGGATTAACACATGGCTTTTCTGTGGTACATAACACTTTCCAATTAACACAAATGAAAGAAAGATGGAGGCATAGGCATGTGTGGGATTTATTTTATCCTCTATGGTAGCTAGTAAATAACCAGGAACTGTCTGGAACAATGGTTTGAGAGACATCCATTGTGATCAACTGCACACCATACACAAACCTGGAAAAAGAGGAAGGCCTGAGATCATAGCACAGAAGTCAACTTCCATTCTGTGGAAGCTGGTGACCTAACCCGTGGGCACAGCAGCCTATCTTAAAGTCTCACATGGTGAGAAATAGAAGCCTTTTCTGTAGGAGTAAGTGAAAGAGAGCTCAACCAGGTTCTAACTGCAGATTTGATTTACAAATTTGGACAGATAAATACAAGCTCTGAGAACAGACAAATCTCCAGGGTAAACATAAGAGAAACCAGACAGTCTCTCCCCAGTGGGGGCTGTGGGGATGCCAAGAAAAATAACAAATATTTTTGAAGCATAATGATTTCAGAATAGTGGAAAAGGGCTGTGCCTCAAGAAAAGGGGCATATAGAGCCATGTACCAACTCCAGCTCTTGATTGGTGAACTTGGGTGCTGGCGAACAAATCTGAAAAAATATTTTTTTGCTCATTTTCTTTTTTCACTTTTTACCAGCCCATTAAAGAAACTGGCAGGCATTCTCAGTTTTCAGCCCCTCCCAAGGCAAGGATGGACCTAAAGAATGCTGGAGAGACAAAGTAACTCACAAGTTGAGGGAGACAATTCTCTAAAGGGTATATGTACCTCAAGATGAGGTGGAGCAAGACCCAGCACAAGGGGTGGATTTCATTCAGAAAATTAGGAACCCAGAGGATGGATTATCAGCAACAGTTTCAATCTACCAAAAGTGGACCAGCCTGTCTTTAACACACAACAGTTTCAACCTACAAAAAGCAGAGCCCAGCCTGTCTCAAACATATTTCTGGCAGCAGGGAAATGAAAGCTGCTTAGGAGACCTTGTCCAGCCTTCAGGGAACAGGGGACTAAAGAGTGACTCACCCTTCCAAAAAAGGGGGGTGGGGTGGGTGGAAGGCCTAGAACAGGCAGTGAATGCTATTTACAGAATTTAGATCCCAGGAGCTAGAAAACAGAAACAGTTTAAGCCTGCCTTCAAGTTCAGCCTCTGTCTCAACCATGTCCTTGAATGCCCTTGACAGGTACAAGGTCTGCTGAAAATAAAAAAAGCACTGTACCACTTTACACTGGTGGGGAGCAGCATGCTGAAAAGCACCACTTCTGTGCAGGACAGGATGATCACAGACTTAAGAGGCTTCACAGAAAGACTGGGATCCTTCTGGATCTCATCCACAAGGAACCTTGTTATTAATTACACACCCTTCATGAGTCCTGACCCTGTCTTGTCTGGCAAAATCTGATCAGGATCGATCCTGTCTGGGGAGGACTTGCTCCCAAAGCCAGAACTCCAGGCAAAGGTGGCTGGAGGTAATGAAAGGACTGTTAAGATCATATATATTTATGAAAAAAGAGCAAATCCCTAAGGAGTAAGAGGGAAGAGAGAATTTTCTCATGGGGATAAAACAACGGCACACACACAGAAAAAGCGCAATATAAAATATCTTCCATGTAGGCAGTGCAAGAACTAGAAAACAAGAGCTGAAAAATTCTGATCAATTTAACAGAAGCTATGCCAATGGACAAGAATAAAATGAAATGAATATCAAAGAACAGTAGAGAACAATGCCATCCAACAAGAAAACACTGGGTAAAAGAGAGAAAATGACCTGCAAAATAACTAATAAAGAAAATGAAATGCTGAGAAATCAGCAAAAATTTATCAGTCATACTAGGAAACACAAGTATATGACCCAGTCAAAGGAGCAAACAAACACTTCAAATGAGATGCAGGAATTGAAGCAATTAATTAAGTATGTTCAAATAAATCTTCTAAGTCAACTCAGTGAAGTGAAGAAAGATGTGGCTAAAGAGTAGAAGAATATAAGAAGACACTGGGCGACCAAGCAGGAGAACACAAAAGCTTGTGAAAACAAATAGCAGAACTTATGGGACGGAAAGGCACAATAGAAGAGATGAAAAAAAAATGGAGACATACTACAGCAGATTGAAGAGGCAGAAGGAAAGATTAGGGAACTAGAGTACAAGACATCTGAAATCCTACAAACAAATTCATGATTAGAGGAAAGAACAGAAATAGGGTCTCAGGGAATTGAATGACAACTGAAGCACAAGAATATATGTTATGGGTTTCCTGGAAGGAAAAGAGAAGTGATAAGGGACAGAAAGAAAAATGGAGGAAATAATGACTAAAAATTTCCCAACTTATGAAAGACATAAAATTACATGTCCAAGAAGTGCAGCATACCCCAAACAGAATAAATCCAAATAAATCTAAGACAGACACTTACTAATTAGATTTTCAAATGTCAAAGACAAAGAGAGAATTCTGAATGCAACCAGAGGAAAGTAATCCATCTCATGCAAAGGAAGCACTATAAGATAAAGTGTGAATTTCTCAGCAGAAACTTCGGAGGTGAAAAGACAGTGGTATAATATATTTAAGATATAGAAAGGGAACTGCCAACCAAGATTTTTATATCCACCAAAGTAGTCCTTCAAAATGAGGGAGAGTTTTAAATATTTACGGGTAAATAGACACTGAGAGTTTGTGAACAAGAGACCTTTTATACAAGGATTACTAAAGGGAGCACAACAGGGGAGACAGGATAAGACAGGAGGAATAAGTGTGGAGAAGAGTTTAGAATTGAAAGCTGTCAATAAGGGCACTTATAAGAGTAAAATGAGAGAGAAAAATAACATATAACATACAAAATAAAAAAGACAAAAATGGTTGTAAAAATTACTGCATTTAGAGTAATAACATTGAATGATATTGTATTAACTTCCCCAATCAAAAGATATAGACTGGCAGAACAGATTTTTTTTTTAAAGTATCCAACTTTATGCTGAATGCAAGTCATTCACTTTATATTTAAGGACAAAAATAGATTAACAGAGAAAGATTGGAAAAACATATTTCATGCAAACAACAAAAAATGGTGAGGGTAGCTATACTAATTAAAATAAAGAGACAAAGAAGTACATTATGTATTAATAAAAAGAGCAATTCATCAGCAAGAAATAAAAATCATAAATAATTATGCACCAAGCCAGAGTGCCCCAAATAAGTTAGGCAAATACTGACAACACTGAAGGAAGAAGTAGACAGCACTAAAATAATAGTTGGAGAATACAGTGCACCACTCTCATCAATGGATAAGATATCTAGACAGAAGACCAATAAGGAAATAGAGATCTTGGATATGATAAATGAATTGGACTTAATAGACATTTACAAAAGATTGCACCCCACAACAGGAAGATACACATTTTTCTCAAGTGCTCATGGATCATTCTCCATGAAAGAGCACATAGTGGGTCACGAGGCAGGTCTAAATAAATTTTAAAAGATCAAAATTATACAAAACATTTTCTCTGAACATAATAGAATTGAGCTCAACATCAATAACAAGCAGAGGGCTGGAAAGTTTGCAAGCATATGGAGGCTAAACAACACACTGTTAAAAGAGAAATCACTAAATAGCTCAAGGTAAGTGAAAATGAGAACACAACATATCAAAACTTCTGGGATGCAACAAGGCAGTGCTAAGAGGAAAGTTTATTGTTATAAATGCTACATTAAAAAGAAAAAAGAAGAACAAAAATCAAGGACTTATCTGCACAACTGAAGGATTTAGAGAAAGAAGAGCAAAATAACCCCAAAGGAAACAAGAAATAACAAAGATTAGAGCAGAAATAAATGAAACTGAGGACATGAAAATAATAGGAAAAAATCAACAAGTCCAGAAGTTAATTCTTTGAAATAATCAATAAAATTGATGAACCCTTAGCTAGGCTAAGAAAAAAGAGAGAGAGGATGCAAAGAAATAAAATTTGAAAAGGGACAGGGACATAAATAATGACTTTGAAGGAACAAGGAGAAAAGAGGAAATTATGAGCAGCTTTATGCTAACAAATAAGACAACTTAGATGAAATGGACAACTGCCTAGAAAAGCATGGACAACCAACATTGACTCAGGAAGAAATAGACCTTAACAAACAAATCCCAAGTACAAAGATTGTGTGAGTCATCAAAAACTTCCCAAAAAAGAAAAGTCAAGGGCCATGTGCCTTCATATGTGGATTCTACAAAACATGTAAGGAAGAAATAATACAAATTCTTCTCAAACTTTTTTTTTAAATGGTGAGGAGGGACAGCTACCTAAGTCATTCTATGAAGCCAACATTACCCTAATATCAAAGTCATAGAAAGACAAAAGAAAAAGACAAAACTACAGATCAATCACTTTAATGAATATAAAAGTAAAAGTTCTCAAGAAAATACTTGCAAATTAAGCTCAGGAGCACATTTAAAGAATTATACACCATTACCAAATGGGTTTTATCCAAGTAAGCAAAGCTGGTACAACAGAAAATAGTTAACAAAATACACTATATCAACAAAGTTGAGGGGAAAAACACATGTTCATCTCAATTGATGCAGAAAGGGCATTTGACAAAATTAAACATCTTTTCTTTTTTAAGCATTTTTTTTGAGAAATCTTTATACACATACAGTCCATGCTCGGTGTACAATCAATAGCTCACAATATGATCACATAGTTGCATAATCATCACGATGATCATTTTTAGAACATTTACATCATTCCAGAAAAAGAAATAATAAAAACTCATGCATCCCATTGTAAGAATAGAATTAAGTTTAGCTTTCACATAATATGATGCAGATAGGGGAAAACCAAACTAACTAAACAAGGGGCTGCAAAAGCAGCTCAGGCTGGTCTCATGGATAGGGGAAGGAGCTAGCCTCTGATGTAAGCCCAAAATTGGCATGAGCTCCTTATATGGGTAAGAAGAAAGTAATGGCCAGGGTCACTAGGATGTAAAACATCATAAAAAGTGGGAACTGCCGGCAGAAAATTTGTATTAGTTTGATTGCTCAGATAGGCTGTAACCTTGGAGTATCCAATCGGCAAGGAAACAGGGGAGGAACCTGTATGCAAGTCTCAGGGAATAAATGCTGCTGCTTTCTGTCACTCGGCACACCAGCCACCAAATTTTGATTGCGTGTCTTTTCTTACAAGATCATAACGAAATTCTTTTCTTCACAATTGGGTGTGTTTATTCTCTTTCAAGCACAGCTTTCTTTCTAACAACTTTGGGGGCCTGTCCGGGATCTGAGGTTTGGAGGTGGACACCTGGGAGGATGGGGGAAGGCACATCCAACTGACTGAGTGGTCTCAGACTCCACTGTTGGGGGCCCACTTCTATCAGCCAGAAGGACCTGAGACCAGATTCTTAGAACTGCTGATTGTGAATGAAAAAAGGGGAAGGAAATGTGCCTCATGGTGAGCAAGCAACTCTGTGCACAGACCAAGGTAAGAAAGAAAAAGTGACTATTAAGTGTTACCTTGGTGGTCGGGAAATTTTGATGAGTCTGAGTTTGAGTGTGTGTGTATGAAGTGCATGACATACTATGCAACGTGAGTGTGGAGTCACAATTTGCATTTCCCTTTTTCCATGAGGAAAAGAGCCAGAGATGGATGAAGTGAAACAGTGCTGAGAACCCAGACAAAACTCAGAATGAATAATAGAGGCAGTTGACTAGCCAAGGAAAAAGGGAAGGGGGTATACATAGAGTCCCCCAGGGACATTCCCCTGGATAGTCCATTAAGGAGAATTTTAAAACATTGGACTGATAGTGATTGGACTAAGGGAAAGGACAAATAGAGAAGGATTAAATATTGTTACCACACTTGGACAAAAGAAAGCATTTTGCCACCTGATGTATTCTGGCCAAAATATGGGGTAGATGAGGATTGGCTCTGTGCTGACCTTGCACTTTTATGCTAATGAAAAGAAGTCATTCTCCAGGGGAGTCTGATTATGTTCTGTGTTGACTAAAGGGAAAGGGGTGACTCTTTATTCTGTAAAGAACCAGAAACTAAATCTCTAGAAAATAAAGCCTGGGATCCTTCCCTAAGCCTTCCCCCCACCCTATGTTTCTCCCCCAGGGCAGGGACTATTGGACCCTGAAGGCCCAATGGAACTAATCCACATTACCCCCCGAAGAACCTAAGGGCCAGTTAGAGCCAACTCCTCCACCTTTTACAACCCACCAACAATTGAGGAAGGAGTTGGAACAGTGTGGGAAAGATGTATGAAATTTTCCATTTCTGGAGGTTTCTGGGGAAAAAAGGATGAGAACATAAGCCCACTGAGTCTCTCTACCCTCTAAGTGAAGTACCTATTGGACCAATAAAAATTAGTTTTTAAATACCCTATTAATGAGTACAGAAGTAAGGAATTTCAAGAAGGAAATAAAATCATTAATGGACAACCCAGTGGGAATAGCTGAACAACCGGATCAAGTTGCAGGCCCCAGTTTATAGACCTGATCCAAACTTATGTCCATCCTGAATGTCCTCTTTATGGGAGAGGAGAGGGCAATGGTGAGGAGGGCAGCTATGAAAGAAAGGGACGGGCAGCAACCACCCAGACAAGGGGCAATGGTAGCAGAGGAAAAATCCCCTAATGTAGACCCTAATTGGGATAATAATGATCAGGAAAGCAAAGCACAAATGAAGGATCTTAAAGACCTCATTATACAAGGGATAAAATTGGTTGTGCCCAAATCTCAGAACCTAAATAGGGCCTTTGAGGTCACTCAAGAAAAAAATGAAATTCCCTCTGCTTAACCTCAAAGGTTGAGGGACAAGATTAGGAAATACCCAGGAATGCACCCTGACAGCCCTGTGGCACAAGGAATAATAAAGGTCACTTACTAAAATGATCCAGAAAATAGCCCTGTCTCAAGAGGATGGCTTGTGTGTGTTCTGTGGGGGGTCAGAAGCAATAAATCAGGCCCTAGCAAGAAGAAGGTATCAGGAGTCACAAGATCCAGGTTGGAAAGTTCCCAAAAGTTAAAAATTGAACAATAATCAATGTTAAGAAACTAAAAGAATGGGATGTATTGTGCAAGAGCTAATGACATTCCCATGCTTCTGTAGATAAGCTTGCTTGCTTGGTTACAGCTGCAAACCAAGATGTGGCTCTAAAAAGATAATGTCTCTTTCCTGCTTCTGTGGATATGCTTGTGGTTTTTGCCTTTATAAGCCCTCCTTGAGAGCCTCTCAGGGCTGCTCTCTGAATCTTTCTTCTTGGGTTTCTGAGGCAGTCTCTGGCCGGCTAATAAAGACTCCTGATTGGCTTGCAAATTGCTTTGACTTGTGTGGTCTCTTTTTTGGTGTGCCCCACAACAGTTCAGGCTGTTGCTGCAACTTCTCTCTTAGTAGAAAAAAGTAGGAAATTAACTTTTGGAGGGGTATTAGTGATCAGCACCCCTCATCAAGTCAGGACTATCTTATCCCAAAGGGTAGAATATGGCTAGCTGATTCCCATATACTGAAGTATGAGGCAACCTTAATGGAAAAGGATGACTTCCTCTTAGCCACAGCCAATAGTTTAAATCTGGCCTCCTTTCTTTGAAAAGGGCTTGACCAAACAGATGCTCTTGAACATGACTGCTTGGACTTAATCAAACCTGAGTTTGGCCTGACCTAGGTGATCTCCCCTTACACTCAGGGGAAAAATTGTTCATAGATGGATCCTCTAGGGTTCTGGGAGGAAAGAAGCACAATAGTTATGCAATTATGGATGGGCTAACTTGCAAAGTAAGAGAAGCTAGTCGATTGCTCAATGATTGGTCAGCTCAAATTTGTGAACTGTATACATTAAATCAAGTCCTCAAATTATTAGACAGAAAGGATGCTACAGTTTACACTAACTCAATGTATGCCTTTGGGGTGGTCCACACCTTTGGAAACATTGGGGAGGAAAGGGGCTTAATTAACAACAAGGGAAAAGAATCAGTCCATGAAAAATTAATAAAACAAGTACTAATCAATCTACTCTTACCAAGGGAAATATTGGTGGTGCATGTAAATGGACACCAGAAAGGCCATACCCTTGAGGCAACAGGCAACAGGTTGGTAGGTGAAAAGGCTAAAGAGGCTTCCTTTTGTCCCCCATCAAGGTTAATGGTCTTAATACTTTCCATTCCCAAAGAATTTGAGGTCCCTATATTCTCTGAGAAGGAAGTAAAAGAGCTGGAAAGATTAGGATCAAGCCCAGATGATCAGGGGAGATGGGTCCTCCTGGGTGACAAACAGATGTTAAATAAACAAATGATGGGGGAAATATTCACAGTCTTACATCAAGGAAGTTCACTGGGGAGTACAAGCCATGTGTGATCTGGTTCTTAAGCACTTTGGGGGTGTGAGCCTCCATACCATAGTTAAACAAATATGTGAACAATGCATAATTTGCCACAAGGTCAATTAAAAAGGCTCTAAGGAAACAGGAACAAGGGGAAATGGAACAAAGCCTCAGACCATTTCAGAATATTCAAGTTGATTACACCAAAATGCCTATAATAGGTTGATGAAAATGTATTCTGGTTCTTGTAGACCATCTAACAGGGTGGGTGTAGGTGTATACTCAAGCCTCGGCTACAACATTGGGAACTTCCAAGATTGTCCTTGAACAAATTGTTCCCACTATAGATTGGTAGAAAATATAGATTCTGACAATGGTAGCCACTTTACCTTCTGTGTACTGCGAAGTGTTATGTAAAGCTTAAGTATTGCATGGGATTTCCATACACCCTTACACCTGCCATCCTTAGGAAAGGTGGAAAGAATGAATCAAATCTTAAAGAAGCATCTTTCTAAACTAGTCTTGGAAACCAGGTTACCTTGAACTAAGTATCTGCCCATAGCTCTGCTAAGAATTGAACTAAGTATCCTTAGAAAAGAATTAGGGATCTCCCCCTATGAAATGCTCTTTGACTTGTCCTTTCCAAAGAAGGTTAAAGATCTCCCTTCCTTAGATTCAAAGGCCCTCTTACTTAAGAACTGGCATTGTCTTCTCTTCTGTCATCCCTCAGATACCATGGTTTGCTGGTCCAGACCCCAACTCTTAAATTTGGTGTCCATCAACACCAACCCAACAGTTGGATCCTCATCAAATTGTGGAAAGAGTCCAAGCTCCAACCAGCCTGCGAAGAACCCTATCAAGTTCTATTAACATCTCAGATGGCTGTAGGGATGGCAGAGAAAGGCTGGACTCACTACACCTCAATGAAAGGACCAGTACCTGAGCTGGATGATAAGTACCCAATAATGCAGTCCTATTCCTGGGAAATAACTCCAGCTTCGGACTCTTCAAAAATTACTTTGAAGAGCAATAGTTGGGAGTGAAAAAAAAGGGGGTTCATTTTCTGAATTCTATATTTTAATCTAACATAGTTAATAGTGGCCTTGGTCAGAGAATCTTACCCAAAGAAGATAAGTGAGGAATTTGAAGCCCAATATCTGGCTTTGTTGTTAGGATGATGTTGACTTCATTGAATGATTTATGTAGCTATCCTTCCTCTTCAATTTTTTTTCAACTTTATTAGCATATATTTGTTCATAGTATCCTCTCCTTATTTCCTTTATTTCTGCTGGATCAGTCTCCTCTTCCACTTCTGATTTTATTTATTTGCATCTTTTTTATTTGTCAGCCTGGTTAGGGGTCCATTAATTTTATTGACTTTCTCAAAGAACCAATTTCTAGTTTTGTTGTTTTTCTTGGTTGTTTTCAGGTTTTCAATTTCTTTTATTTCTGCTCTAATCTTTGTTATTTCTTTTGTTTTTGCTTACTTTGGGGTTAGTTTGCTGCTCTTTATCTAGTTCTTTCAAGTGAACTGTTAATTGCTAAATTTTTCTCTTTCTTCTTTTTCATTGTGAAATATAACATATACAAAAAAGCATGTAAAAATACATTTCCCAGTATATTTTAACAATTGTTATAAAACAGATTTTAAAGTTTGCATGGGTAACAGTTCCATGATTTTTCATTTTTCCTTCTTCCTGCTCCAAGACACTGGAGACCAAAACAAATATCAATATAATGATTCAGCAGTCTTATCCATTTGTTAAATCCTATCTCCTCTGTTATACTCCTCCTTATCTTTAAATAACATATATATATGTGTATATAGAAGCAATAAATTTCAAAGTACATCACAACAATTGGTTGTAGAACAGATTTCAGAATTTGTTATGGGTTACAATTCCACAGTTTTAGTTTTTCTTATTTCTAGCTGCTCTAAGGTACTGAATGTTAAAGGAAATATAAGATAATAATTCAGCAATCATACTCATTTGTTAAACTCTACCTTCTCTGTATAACTCCACCAGCACATTTGAGATTTCTCCCACTCTTAGGGGTATTTGGGCTATGCCCACTCTATTTTTTTCATGTTGGAAGGGGCTGTCAATAATATGGGATAGGGGAATGGAAGTAGTTCATGTTCTGGAGGGGATAACCCCTGTGTACCCCAGGCTCTATCTGGTCCAGGGGCCCATCTAGAGGATGTAGGTTTTCAAGAGTTGCCCTAGTGCATGGAGCCCTTGTAGAATCTTATATAATGCCCTAGGTATTCTTCAGGATTGGAAGGGATGGTTTTGTTTAGTTTTTTGCAAGTTATGATAGGCAGCAATATCTAATTGAAGCTTGAGTAAGAGCAACTTCCAGTGTAGCCTTTTGACTGTATTTGAACTCTCTTAGCCACAGATATCTTATTTGTTACACTTTTTTCCCCCATTTTGGTCAGGATGACATTATTGATCCCATGGTGCCAGGGCCGGACTCATCCCTGGGGGTCGTAGCCCATGCCACCAGGGAGACTTTTATCCCTAGGTGTCATATCCCATGTAGGGGGAAGAGCAATGGTTTCAACCTGGAGAGTTTGGCTTAGAAAGAAAAAGGCCACATTTGAGCAACAAAAGAGGCCCTCAGGAGGTGACTTTTAGGCATACTCATTTGTTATATTTGTTATTTGTTATTTTGTTTGTTATATTTTGTTACTTTTATAACTTTTTAAAATTTTATTAAAAAATTATAAAAAATTTTATAACAAAATATTGTTATAATTTGTTATTATATTTGTTATATTTGTAGGCTAAGCTTCTGTGCTATATACATAAGGTTCACAAGAGCAAGCCTGATGATCAAGGGCTTGACCTACTGATTTGTGTGTCCCTAATGTTTGGCACAACATCCAGAGTTTCCCCAGTGGTAAAATTTAACAGTTCCATAATTTTTCTCCCATCCCTCAAGAGGCTTTGCTAATACTTTTGGTTATCTGATTAATATACTCTGGGACATATCCAGGCATTACATTAATCAATACAGGATTAAAGGTTATCATTCTTATTCTGGGTTCCATTTATTTGGATTGTTTAAATGATCTATCCAGACAGATTGAGTTAGATTATGTGCTACAGAAAACCTAAGAATGGACATAATAAAACTTTCTTCCTTTGGTCTTAAAGAGCCGGTGAAGTTCTAAAATACATCCAATGTCTTCCTGACCATTATATTCTGAATTAGCATAATCCCTACCTGATTGGCTTCATTCTCATCTCTAAATACCAGGTTATACATATATAAAACAGCTCCTAAAATCCAGAAATAACAATTACCACTCTGGCCTAAATGAGACTGCTATGAGAGCTTAAAATCTAGGCTCCACTTTTCTTATAAGTATTTTTAAATGAGATCAGACAATATTTGTTCCTTTGTTTCTGACTTATTTTGCCTCAACAAATGTTCCACAGGCTTATTCACAAGGTTGCATGCCTCACAACTTCATTCTTTTTTGTAGCACCACAATGTTCGATCATATGTTTACACCTTTGTTCACCAATCTATTTCTCAGTCAGTACATCTTTCAGCCATTTCTATCTACTAGGACTCATGTATAACGTCCAAAATCAAAAGTCCATCAACGCTCACATTTTAGATAATTTCATTGTTCCCAAGAGAAAGACAGCCAATAACACACTCTCACCAAACAGAAAATTCAAACCTCCCTCTAACACTTGTCCCATGCCCCATTACATATCCCTTGCATTGCTGCAGTATTGTTGAAGATTCCCTTTTAAATAGCAGGAAATAGCCCAGAGTATGCAAAATCATTGTCCCCCATACCCTGATATTATACATTCTTTGTACAAGATTCATACCTTTGCAGTAGTTCATGCAGGAACTTATTTATATTTATAGTGTTCATTGGTGGGACATGTAAGTCTATACAACCCTTTCAATCATGTTCACTTTCAGTATGTAATATTACTTAGAACCCCTAGTGAATGGCCTTCACGTCTACCTATTCCCTAACAATTAAATTCAACCTCATTAGCAAACTGTTCACCCATCTCAAGCTTCTGTGTATCTCTAGATCCCCTATTCTGAACTATAAGCCTCTGATTTTACATTTATCATGGTTATAAAAGTGGAATCATATAGTATCTGTCCTTTTGAGTCTGGCTTATTTCACTCAGCATTATGTCCTCAAGGATCATCCATCTAGTCCTGTGGTTCAGGATGTCATTTTGTCTTATTGCTGCATAATATTCCATCATATGTGTGTAGCACATTTTGTTAATCCACTCCTCTGCTGATGGGCACTTAGAATGTTTTCATCTTTTAATGATTGTGAGTAGTGCTGCTATGAACATCAGTGTACAAATCTATGTTTGTGTCACTGCCATCAGCTCTTCTGGGTATATACTGAGTAGTGGTCTGCCAATTTGAATCTGTGGTGGACCCCAGAAAAGCCATGTCCTTTAATTTTCATTCAATATTGCTGGGTGGGAGCATTTTGATTGTTCTCACGGAGATGTGATCCACCCAGTTGTGGGTGGCAACTTTTGATTAGAAAATTTCCATGGAGGTGTGTCTCCACCTTTTGAAGGTGGGGTTGCTTACTGGAATCCTTTAAAAGAGGAAACATTTTGGAGAGAGCCCTTTTTGGTAGATCCACAAGAAAGCCAGCAGACACCACCTTGTTTGCCATGTGCCCTTCCAGCTGAGAGAGAAACGTTGAACATAATGGGCCTTCTTGAATCAAGGTATCTTTCCCCAGATGCCTTAAATTGGGCATTTCTATAGACTTGTTTTAATTGGGACATTTTCTCAGCCTTAGAACTGTAAACTAGCAACTTATTAAATTCCCCTTTCTAAAAGCCATTCTGTTTCTGCTATATTGCATTCAGGCAGCTAGCAAACTAGAACAAGTGGTATTGCCAGGTCATAGGGCAACTTGATATTTAGTTTTCTGAGGAACCACCAGACTGTCTTCCATAGCAGCTGTACATTATACATTCACACCAGCTGTGCTTAAGTGTCCCAATTTCTGCACATCCTCTTCAACATTTCTGGTTTCCTGTTTCTTTGTTTTGTATGCTATATGGTGGGGTCACATTTCATTATTTTCCCATGTGAGTAAACTATTATAACAGCACGATTTTGTCAAATTTTTGTTTTGTTTGTTTTTTGTTTGTTTTTGTTTTGGGGAAGTGCATGGACTATGAATGGAACCCTGGTCTCCCACATGGCAGATGAGAATTCTACCACAGAACTACCCTTGCATGTCCTCCTGTTTGTTTAATAGCAGCCATTCTTATAGCTGTGAGGTGGTTTCTCATTGCAGTTTTGACTTGATTTCCCTTATAGCTAATGAGAATGAGCATCCGTTCATGTGTTTTTTTAGCAGTCTGTATTTGCTCTTCAGTAAAATGCCTATTCATGTCTTTCGCCCACTTTATAATTGGGGGTGAGTTGTTCTTTTGGTGTTGAATTGTATGACTTATTTATGTATACAGAATATCAAACATTTATGCAATGTGTGATTTCCAAATATTTTTTCACATTGAACTGGCAGCCTTTTCACCTTTTTGACAAAGTCATTTGTGGTCAAAAGCATTTGATTTTGAGGAGTTCCCATTTATCTGTTGTTTTTTTTGTCGCTTGTGTTTTGGGTATAAAGTTTAGGAAGCTACCTCTTATTACAAAGTCTTGAAGATGTTTCCCAACATTTTCTCCCATGTGCTTTACAGTACTGGACCTTATGTTTAGGTGTTTGATTCAATTTGAATTAATTTTTGGATAGAATGTAAAGTAAGGGACCTCTTTCATTCTTCTGTTTATTGATATCCAGTTCTCCCATGCCATATTTTGTCCCAGGTCAGTGGATTTGGGTACCTTGTTGAAGATCAGTTTTCAATAGATTTAGTGGTCTATTTCTGCACTCTCAATTCATTTCCATTGGTCAATACTTTTATCTTTGTGCCAGTACAATGCTATTTTGACCATTGTGGCTTCACAATAAGTTTTAAAATCCGGATGTGTTAATGCTCCCACTTCATTCTACTTTTCTTTAGGATGCTTTTAGCTATTTGTTGTCTCTTTCTCTTCCAGATGAATTTGGTAACTAGCTTTTCCAAGTCTTCAAAGTATGTTGATGGAATTTTGATTGGTTCTGCATTGAATCTGTAGATCAGTTTGGGTGGAATTGGCATCTTAAGTACATTCAATGTTCCTAACCCTGAGCATGGAATGTTTTTTTCCACCTATTTAGATCTTCTTTGATTTCTTTTAACAATGTTGTGTAGTTCTCTGTGCACAGGTTCTTTACATCCCTAGTTAAGTTCATTTCTAGATACTTGATTCTTTTAGTTGCTATTTTGAATGGAATTTTTTCCTTAATTTGATCCTCAGTTAGGTCATTGCTTGTGTATAGAAGCATTACTGATTTTTATACATTAATTTTATAACCTATCACCTTGCTGAATGTGTTTATTAGCTCAAGTAATTTTGTTGTAGATTTTTTAAGATTTCCCAAGTATATTATCATGTTATCTGCAAATAATGAAAATTTTGCTTCTTCCTTTCCAATATGAATGCCTTTTATTTCTTTTTCCTGCCTGATTGCTCTTGCTAGAACTTCTAGTACAATTTTGAATAATTGTGGTCACAGGTGGCATTCTTGTCTCATTCCCAATCTTAGAGGGAAGCTTTCAGGCTCTTACCATTGAATACAATGCTGGCTATCAGTTTTTCATATATATCTTTTATTAGATTGAGGAAGTTAACTTTGATTCCTATCTTTTGAAGAGTTTTTATCAGAAAAGGATGCTTAATTTTGTCAACTGCTTTTTCTGCATCAGTTGAGATGATGATAGGATTTTCCCCTTTTAATTTGTTAATATGCTGTACTATATTAACTGATTTTCTTGTGTTGAACCACCCTTGCATTCCTGGCGTAATCCCCACTTGGTCGTGGTGTTTAATTCTTTTAATGTGCTATTGGAATCAGTTTGCTAATATTTTGTTGAGAATTTTTGTATCTATATTCATTAGGGAAATTGGCCTGTAGTTTTTCTCCTTTCTTGTAGCATCTTTACCCAGTTTTGGTATTAAAGTGGTGTTTGCTTCATAAAGAGTTAGGTAGTGTTCCTTTTTTCTCAATTTTTTGGGAAAGTTTGAGAAGGACTGGTGTTAGCTCTTTTTGGAATGTTTGCTATAATTCCCCTGTAAAGCCATCTGGCCCTGGGCTTTTCTTTGTAGGAAGGTTTTTGATGAATGTTTGAATCTCTTTACATGTGATTGGTTTCTTAAAATCTTCTATTTCTTCCTGAGTCAGTGTAGCTTGTTTGTGTGTTTCTTGGAATTTGTCCATTTCATCAAAGTTATCTAGTCTGTTATATTATCTTCTATGATTTTTTTTATTTCTTCAGGGTCTGTGGTAATGACACCCCTCTCATTTCTGATTTTGTTTATTTGCATCTTCTCTCTTTTTTCTTTGTCAGCCTTGCTAGTGACCTATCGATTTTATTTATTTTCTTGAAGAACCAAACATTGTTTTTATTGATTGTTTCTTTTGTTCTCCCATTCATTTAACTCTGCTTTAATCTTTGTTATTCCTCTTCTTCTATTTGATTTGGGGTTATTTTTCTGTTTTTTCTCATGTTCCTTCAGGTGAGTAGTTAAAGATTCAATTTTTGCTCTTTTTTCTTTTTAATATAGGCATTTAAGTCAATAAATTTCCCTCTCAGCACAGACTTTGCAGCATCCCATGAGTTCTGATAGGTTGTATACTCATTTTCATTCATCTCTAGATAGCTGCTGAATTTTCTAGCAAATTCTTCTTTGACCCACTCATTTTTAATAGCGCATTATTTAATCTCCACATATTTGTGAAAATTCCTGTTCTTTGGTAGTTATTGATTTCCAGCTCCACTCCATTATGATCACAGAAACTGCTTGAATAATTTCAATGTTTTGAACTTTATAAAGACCTGTTTTGTGCCCCAGCATATGGTCTATCCTGGTGAATGTTCCATGAGCACTAGAGAAGAATGTATATCCTGGTGTTTTGGGTGTAATCACCTACATGTGTCTGTTAGGTCTAATTCATTTATCAAACTGTTTAAGTTCTCTATTTCCTTGTTGATCATCTGTCTGGTTGTTCTGTCAACACACACAGGAACGTGGTGTATTGAAGTCTCCTGCTATTATTATTGAAATGTCTATTACTTCTTTCAGTTTTGCCAGTGTCTGTCTCATATACTTTCGAGCTCCTTGATTGTGAGCATAGACATTTTTGATTATTATTTCTTTTTAGTTAATTGTCCCTCATACTAAAATCCAGCGTCCTTTTTTGTCTCTTATGATGTCTTTACATTTAAAATCTATTTTGTCTGAGATTAGTGTAGCTACTTCTCCTTTCTTTTGGTTGCAGCTTGCTTGGAACACCTTTCTCCATCTTTTTTTATTTCAACCTATTTGTATCCTTGTGTCTAAAATGGGTTTCTTGTAAGCAGCATACAGCTGGATTATATATTTTTAATCCATTCTGCCAATCTGTATCATTCAATTGGTAAGTTTTGTGCATTCACATTCAAAGTTATTACTATAAAGGCATTTCTTGAATCCACCATATTGTCCTTTTGATTTTGTCAGATCTATATGTTCTTTTCCTTCTTTCTCTTTTTATCCTTAGGTTATCCTTACTTTTACTCTTTAATTCTGTATCCTCCTCCAGACCTCCCTGCCCTGTCAGCTATCAGAACACTCTTTATTATTTGTTGCAGAGCTGGTCTCTTGTTGGAATAGTCTCTCAGCCTTTGTTGTTTGTGAATATTTTACTGTCTCCGTCAGTTTGAAGGACAATTTGGCTGGGTACAGAATTCTTCACTGGAAGTTTTTCTCTTTAAGGGCCTTAAATATATCATGTCACTACCTTCTCTCCTCCATAATGCCAGCTGAATAGTCCAAACTCAGTCTTATGTGGTTTCCCTTATAGGTAGTAGATCGTTTTTCTCCTGCCACTTTCAGGATTTTCTTCTTCTCTTCACCATTTGACAGACTGATTTTTGTATTTGTCTTGGGGTAGGCCTATTTGGATTTATATATTTGGAGTTCATTGGGTTTTTTTTGGTTTGCATATTTGCGTCTTTTATAAAGGTTGGGAAATTTTCCCCATTATATCCTCCACTAATCTTCCTAGCCCTTTATTCTTCTCTTCTCCTTCTGGGACACTGATTCTTCTTATATTTGTGAGCTTTTTTTTGTCCATTATTTACCTAAGATCCAATTCAAAGTGTTCCATCTTTTTTGTCATTTGCGTCTTTGTGTGTTCAAAATCCATTGTCCTGTCTTCTAGTTTGCTTATTCTTTCTTCTGTCTCTTCAAAGATGTTGTTGTGTGTCTCTAGTATATTTTTTATTTTATTTATGGCATCTTTAATCTCTGATATCTGCTATTTTTCTATTTATTCCTTCAAATTCCTCTTTATGCTCTTCTAGTGTCTTCTTGGTCTCTTTTATGTCATTAGTCATATCACTGATTTTATTTAGTAAAGTTATATGAATATCTTTGATTAGTTTTTCCAGTCTGTGTCTTCTCCAGTGTTTTAATTTGGTCATTAGACAATGTTGTATCTGCCTGCATCTTCATATGGTTAGTGATCTTCTGCTCTCTTTGTGGCATGTAAATATCTTGATAGCTTTACTTTGGATCTTGGTTTTCTTTAGAAGTCTAATGGTTTGTATTTGTGATGTAGGTGAGGAATGGATGTTGGGCATGGGGAAGGGCACAAGTACAGTGACATGTTGCAATGCAGGGTATATGCATGAGTCTGGGAGTCTACCCTGGTGCTTCCTTGTCTCACACCCTGTCTGCACACTCCTGATGGCTCTAGGCCTCCATCTGGAAATGGATGTGCTGGGCTACCTGCAATAGCTGACTGCTCTCTAGTTCTCTGCAACGTAATTCTGCTTTTGCAATCAAACCACTTTAGTGGTGTAGAAGACACTCCCAGGTCAGTTATACCCTGGAATTGCTCTCTCAGTCTTTTATCTGTCCCTTCTCTACCTGTTCTTTGGAGCAGGGGTGAATTCAACCTATTCTATTTTGCCATCTTTCTTGAAGTCAAGCTCTTTTTTTTCATATAGGCATTTAAGGCAATACATTTCACTTTTAGTGCAGCCTTTGCTGCATCCCATAAATTTTGATGTGTTCTTTTATCATTTTTATTTGCCTTGGTATTTACTGATTTCTCTTGTAATGTTTTTCTTTGACCCACTGGTTGTTTAAGTAATTGTTTAACCTCCATATACTTGTGAATTTTATGGCCCTCTGTCTGATATTGAATTCCAAGTACATTCTGTCATGATCTGAGGAAATGTTCTGCATGATTTCAATTTTTAAAACTTTTTGAGACTTGCTCTGTGACCCAGAATATGGTCTATTCTTGAGAATGATTCATGAGCACTTGATAAAATGTGTATAGTGCCACTGTGGGGTGTAATATTCTGTAAATATCTGTTAAGTCTGGTTCATTTATCATATTATTCTCTTTCTTTATTGATCTTCTGTCTAGATGCTTTATCCATTGATGAGAGCAGGGGAATTGAAGACTCTAACTATTATGGTAGAGGTGTGAACTTCTCCCTTCAGTGTTGTCCGTGTTTGCCTCAAGTACTTTGTTGCACTCTGGTTTGGTGCATAAATATTATGATTGTTACGTCTTCTTGTTGAATTGTTCCTTTTTTAATATATAATGTCCTTCTTTGTCTCTTTTAAGTGTTTATATTTGAAGTCTAATTTGTTGGATATTAGTATAACTACTCCTCCTCTTTTCTGATTGTTGTTTGCATGGAATATTTTTTCCAAAACTTTCACTTTCAACCTATTTTTGTCCTTGGGTCTAAAATCAGTCTCCTGTATGTCACATATGAATCAGTCCTGTTTTTCAATCCATTCTGCCAGTCTGTGTCTTTTGTTTGGGGAGTTTATTCCTTTAACATATAATGTTATTACTATAAATGCAATATTTTCTTCTACCATTTTGCCTGTTGGATTGTTTTTTTTCTCTTTTTACCATTACTGACAGTTCTCATTTCTGCATGGTTCTCCAGACTTCTCTCTCCTGCCTTTTACTATCTGCATTTAGTGCTTTCTTTAGTATTTCTTACAGAGCTGGTCTCTTGGTCATAAATTCTATCAGTGATTGTTTGAAAATAGTTTAATCAACTCCTCATTTCTGAAGGCAAATTTTGCTGGATATGGGATTCTTGGTTTTCAGTTTTTATCTTTTAGAATCTTAAATATTTCATATCACTGCCTTCTTGTCACCACAGTTTCTGCTGAAAAATCCACACATAGTCTTGTTGGGCTTCCCTTGTATGTGATGGATTGCATTTCTCTTGCTGCCAAGTTCTCTCTTTCTCCTTGACATCCCACAGTCCAGTTATTGCTTGGAGTATGTCTATTGGGATCTATTCTGTTTCAAGTACACTGCCCTTCTTTGATCAGCAATTTTATGTCTTTCATAAGAGATGGGAAATTTTCAGTAATTTTTCCTCCTTTATTCTTTCTCCTCCTTTTCCCTTCTCTTCTCCTTTCAGGACCCCTGGAACACATATATTCATGCACATCATGTTGTTATTCAATTATCTGAGTCCCTGCTCATATTTTTCCAGTCTTTTCCTTATATTTTCTTTTGTGTATTGCATTTCAGATGCCCAGTTCTCTAGTTCACTATTCCTTTCTTCTACCTCTTCCATCTATTGCTGAAGGATTCCATTGCTTTTTTACCACTTCTATTGTGACTTTTATTCTCATAAGTTCTGTGATTCATTTTTACAATCTTATGATTTCTTCCTTTTGTTCACCCTGTACTTTCTTTGTTTATTCCCACAACTGGTTGATTTGATTTTTGATGAGACTTTCCATGTCTGTTTGAACATCCTGAATCAGTTCTTTTAACTCCAGAATTTCATTTGAATTGTTGCCTTTGACTGGGCTATATCTTCAATTTTCCTAGTATGACATTATTTTTTATCAGTTTCTAGGCATTTGATTTCCTTAATTAATTTATTCTGGAGGTTGTTTTCACTCTTTTACTTAGGATTTTCTTGCTTGATGGCTTTATTCTCTACCTGTTCTTTGAGGATACATTTCAAAATATTCTAGACCTCTAGCATAGGTTCGGTTTAAGTGATCAGAATTTTTCAGTTTCTGTTTTTCTGTTTCTTGCCTTGGCTATATGGAGCTGTTTGTTGGTTGTTTGTTTTCTGAGGATGGTCTCCTCAAATATTATAGACCCCCAACAGATTTTCCCAGACACGACTGGCCTCTTCTCAGGAGGAGAGAGTCACCAGCATCAGTTTTCCCTAAGGGTGAGTCTCAGCAAATTGTCATTCTTATAAAGTCTATAGACTCTGTGCTTTTCCTATCTGCCCAACAGGTGGTGCTTGTCTGCCCATGACTTCCTACCAGAATAGAGTGATGTGGTGTCTTCAATTTCAGTAGACTCTGTCTGCTAGAAGCATGGTTGAGACAGAGGTGATGTTGTAGGTTGGCATTAACTGCTTCAGTTTTCCAGTCCCCAGGGCCTAAATTCTTTGAAGGAGGCTTTCCACTTGAGATGGGGCCCACCTTTCTCTAGGAGAAGGTACAGCCTTTAGAGAATTAACTCCTTTCATTTGACTAATTACTTTGTCTCTCTGAGAAAATTAATTCTGCTCTTTCCGAAGGCAGTGCTGGAGCCTGAGAAGGCTTCCAGTTCTATTGAATGAACTGTTAATAAATAGAGGGGGGGAAAATGAAAAAAAAATAAAGCTTTTTCAGAGAAGGACCCCTACTCAGGTTTGTCAGTCAGAAGCTTGAGTTGGTTCATGGCTGTATGTATCTCCAGACTCTATGTGACCCTTTTTCTTGGGGTCCAGCCTTTTTTCAGTATTTTGTGTTGTCTATCTCAAAAAGTCTTTTTTTCCCCATCAGTTCTGTTCCTGTCTGCTGGGGCAAACAGTCTTAGTACCTTTAGTGCTTGTTACAGGTTTATCTGTGCTAAGGGCTTATTTTCAGTGGTCAGAATTTGTTAATTAATTCCACAGTTGGAGTTTGGTTGAGCTAAGCCCTTGCTGTTAGTAAATTCTGTTTCCTTTCCCTTTGGGGAACAAACCTGCATGCCTCTGGAGGAAGGATGCCAGCTTGGGAGACTTACAGTCCTGTGTGAGGTCTCAGCCAGTCCACTTGGTCCAGATAGGTGTACACTGTTTGTCCAGTTACAGATGGGGCCTCAGCAATTGTACTGTACTGTTCCTGGCTATTTGTTTGCTGCTCTGGAGTATGAACTAAATTCCACAACTCCCTAAGCCACCATCTTGTACCCCTATCCATAAAACTCCTTTCTTTTCCTTTGGAGGAGCTTCATGATGACTGATTCAATCTCTCTACTTCTTATTGGTTTGTTGAGGTAATCTATTTCTTCTTGAGGCAATGATGGTTGTTCATGCCTTTGTAGGAAGTTGTCCATTTTATCTACATTGTCTAGTTTATTAGCATATATTTGGTCATAGTTTCCTCTCCTTACATTTGTTATTTCTGTGGGGTTAGTGGTTATGTCTCCACTTCCATTTCTGATTTGAATTATTTGCATCCTCTCTCTTTATTTGTCAACCTAGTTAAGGGTTAATCGATTTTATTGATTTTCTCAAGGATCCAACTTCTGATTTTGTTGATTTTCTTGATTGTTTTCATGTTCTCAATTTCATTCATTTCTGCTCTAATCTTCATTATTTCTTTCCTTTTGCTTGCTTTGATGGAGGTTTGCTAGACTTTCTCCAATTCTTCAAAGACAACAGTTACTTCCTCAATTTTTGTTCCTTTTTATTATTCGTATTTAAGGGAAAAAATTTCACTTTCATCACTACCTTCGATGCATCCCATAAATTTTGATATGTTGTGTTTTCATTTTCAATTGCCTTGAGATATTGTCTGATTTCTCTTGTAATTTCTTTTCTGACCAAGTGGTTGTTTAAGAGTTGTGCTGCTTAGCCTGAACAAATTTGTGAATTTTCTGGCCTTCTGCCTGTTATTGATTTCCAACTTCATTCCATTATGAACTAAGCATGTGTTTTATATGAATTCAGATTTTAAAGTTTTTTGAGACTTGGTCTGTGACCCAGAATATGGTCTGTCCTTGAGAATGATCCATGAGCACTTCAGAAAAATGTGCATCCTGATGTTGTGTAGTATAAGGTTTGATAAATGTCTGATGCATCTTGTTCATGTATCATATTGTTCAAAATCTGTTTACTTATTGATCCTCTGTCTAGATATTCTATCCACTGATGAGAGTAGAGAACTGAAATCACCACCTATTATGGTAGATGTGACTACTTCTCCCTTCAGTTTTGTCAGTGTTTCCTTCATGTATTTTGGTGTACTCTGGCTTGGTGCATCAAAATTTCTGATTGTTATGTCTTTTTGTTGAATTGTTCCTTTTATTAATACATAGTGTCCTTTTAGTCTCTTTTGATTTATATTTGAAGTCTAAGTTGTGAGATATTAGCTTATCTGCCCCTGCTCTTTTCTATTTGTTGTTTGTATGACATATTTTTTCCCGACCTTTCACTTTCAACCTATTTTTGTCCTTAGGTCTAAAGTGAATCACCTGTAGACAGCATATAGATTGCTGTTGTTTTTTTAATCCATTCTGCCAGTCTATTTCTTTTGTTTGGGGAGTTTAATCCATTCACATTTAATGTTATTTCTGTAAAGACAGTAGTTTCCTCTATCGTTTTGTCTTTAGGATTTTATATGTCATACCTATTTTTTTTCTTTTTAAATTTAATGATGGTCTTTAGTTTTGCACTCATCTTCAGATCTCTTCTGTCTTTCTATCTGCCTAAAGTGCTCCCCTAAATATTTCTTGCAGAGGCACTAACTTAGCCACCACATCCCTCAGTGACTGTTAGTCTGAAAATATTTTAATCTCCCCATTGCCTTTGAGGGACAGTTTTGCTGTATATAGAATTGATTGGCAGTTTTTCTCTTTCAGAATCCTATATATATTATATAGGATTCTCACCTCCAAGGTTTCTGCTAGGAAATCCGCACATAGTCTTATCAAGCTTCCTTTGTAGGTGATGGCTTTATTTTCTTTTATTGCTTTCAATGCTCTTTCTTTGCATTTGACATTTGACAATCTGATTAGTAAGTGTCTTGGAATAGGTCTATTTGGATCTGTTCTGTTTAGGGTACCCTGCACTCCTTGGAACTGTAATTGTATGTCTTTCATAAGAGATGGGAAATTTTCAGTGATCATTTCCTCCATTAGTCTTTTGGTTCCTTTATCCTTATCTTCTTCTGGGATACTCATATCATGTGTATTCATGTGCTTCATGTCACCATTCAATTCCCTGAGACCCTGCTCATATTTTTAATTTTTTTCTCTATATTTTCTTTTGTGTGTTAGATTTCAGATGTCCAGTCCTATAGTTCATTAATCCTTTCTTTTGTCTCTTCAAATCTATTGTTGTAGGATTCCACTGTTCTCTTCTATTATGCCTTTTATTCCCCAAAGTTCTGTGATTTGTTTCTTCAAACTTTCAAGTTTTTCTTTATGTTCTTATGATGCCTTTATATCCTTCTGTAAGTTATTGATTTGATTTTTGATGAAATTTTCCATGTCCTTTCAAACATCCTAAATTAGTTGTTTCAATGCCTGTATCTCATTTAAAGTACAGGTTTATTCTTTTGACTGGGCCATATCTTTGATTTTCCTAGTATGACTCATTATTTTCTATTGGCCTCTAGGCATTTGATTTCCTTAATTAGTTTATTTTGAAGGTTTTCAACTTACTCTAGACCTCTAGCATAGATTCTTTTTAACTGATCAGAACTTTTCAGTTTTTGTTTTTCTACTTTTTGCCCTGCTTATATGAAACCTATTTTTTGAGGAAGGTCTCCTCAGATATTATCAACCCCAGTCGGATTTTCACAGACTGGACAGACTCATGTTTCAGGAAGAGAGAGTATCCAGCATCATTTTTCCCTGATGGTAATACCCACCATTTTGTCAGACTTTCCTTTGAAGCCTCTATACTCTGTAATTTTCCTATCCTGCACGTGTGGTGCTTGTCTGCCCATTGCTCCCCATGAGTGTAATGTGATCCAGTGCCTTTAATTATAGCAGATTCTCTGTCAGTGACATAGTGGCTTTAGTACCAGGTGAGCTTTGATTGCTCCTGTTTTCTAGCCATGGGGCCTGAATTCCATGAAGGAGGGCTTCCACTTGAGCTTGTCCCTACCTCCCTTTTCTTAGGGAAGATATGCCCTTTAGGGAATTAACTCCTTACACTTGAATAGTTCCTTTGTCTCTCAGATATACCTTAGTTCCACCTTTGCCTGAAACAGTACTGGAGCTTGAGATTGCTTACAGTTCTATCTAATGAGCATAAAGAGGTAAAAGAAACAAAAAGCAAAAAGGTTTTTCAGAGCCAGAACCCCTCCCTTTGTAGGCCAATCAAGAGCTTGAGTTAGTATGTGCCTCTAATATCTCCAGGCTCTACATGTTCCCTTGTCTTGGTGTCCAATTCTTTTCCAGGATTTTGTGCTGTCCAACTCAAAAAGGCTTCTGTTCCTTTTTTCCATTAGCCCTGCCTCTTCTCTGCCAGGGCAAAAATTCCTAGTTCCTTTGGTGATTATCCAGATTTATCTGTGCTCTTGGACTGTTTCAGTAGTCAGAATTTGTTAATTAATTCCACAATTGGACCTTGGTTGAGCTAAGCCCTTGCTATTAGTAAAGCTTATTTCCTTTCCCCTCAGGGAATCAGCCTGCCATATTAGTTGGGGAGGGGTTCCAGGCCCTAGGGCTTGTGAAATTTACAGTTCTGTGTGGAATCTCAGTCATTCCACCCCTTCCAGATAGGTGTGTGCAGCTCTTTTACTTCTCTCTCTAAACCAACTCTTCCAGACTGGTTTTGCTGCTCTTTTCCCCCTCTCTCTAGACCAACTCTGAAAATAAAATCACTGCCCTCCACCCTAACTAGAACATGAGTTCCAGGTGTATAATTCTCCCTATAATGGTGGGACATGACTTCCAGAGATGAGTCTGGCCTTGCCATCATGGAATTGAGAATGTGGAAAAGAATTGGATAAAATTAAGTTTAGTTGCTAAGACACTTCAGATTGATTTGAGAGTTCACTGTGGATGTTACACTTACGCAAGCTTCAGCCAGATATGGCAAATTACCACAGTTTTTCAAGCTTCAATCTACAATATTCCTGAAAACCCTAAAGAATACCCTGGGCTCTATCTGAAACTTTATAAATGCTTTACCTGGCAAGTTTATTTTTCAGAAACTTAAGGCCTCCAGATTATTCCTATAATAGATAAGCCCTGGAACCCAGAGATAACAGTGTCTCCAAAAAATATCAAACAGTTTCATATGTCTACCCCATAGAGTTAACACCCATTTCCAGCATAAAGAAGTTAAAATGGTCATTGCCCATATAGCCCTGAAGATTTAGAGAATGCTTACATTAGAGGGAGGATAGGCCCCATAGTGTAATTGTTTGCCATGTGAACTTTAAATGAGAATGAGGAGGTATAAGGGAGAAATTCAGATTTTTTTTTGTATGTCGTATGGCAGGGGTCACAATTCATTCTTTTTCCATGTAAGTATCCCATTATTGCAGCACCATTTGTTGAACTTTGTTTGTTTTTGTTTGTTTGCATGTTTGTTTATTTTTGGGGGAAGTGCATAAACTGGTAAAAGAACCTAGGTCTCCCACATGGCAAGCAAGTATTCAAACCTGAATTACCCTTGCACCTCCAGAAATATGGATTTAACAAATGATTTTGACTACTGACTCATTATATATTTCTTTTAAGTTTATGGTGTATTAGAAGAGCTAGAAGGAAAAATCAGAAATTGTTGAACTGAAATCCAGTAACCCTGACCTTTTATAATGATTGCATAGCTATATAGCAAAGAAAAAAAAGTCAGAGGATTGTTTTTGTATTGATCTACTTCTAAATGTTTTATTTCATTCCACTGACCAATATATCTATCTCTGACAATACCACATTTTCTTGGTTTACTGAACTCTATTGTATATCTTTAAATTTGGTAGATTGCAATAATAGGGGATCAATAAGTGGGGGATAAGGGGTATAGGATGTTTAGAGTTTTCTTTTCACTTTTTATTTGTTTTCCTGAAGTAATGCAAACATTTAAGATTGATCATGGTGATGAATGCACAGCCATGTAATGATACTGTGAACCACTGATTGTATACTTTGGATGGATTGCATGGTATATCAATATATCTCAATAAAATTACATTTGAAAAAAGACATTAAAAGACAAATGTGTTAGCTGCTGATGCCTGGGGCAAGAGATAATGGTGAAAACAATGGACAAACTAAAAAGCTTGGGAAGAAAGGATGATAAATGATATATTTTGGAGTATAAATCCTTGAAAATTTCTTATGGATTTCTGGGAAACTAGAAAGCCACACACATGCCCATGCCAAGCTCAAGCTCAGAGATGATGTGAGAAGCCCCTAAAATATCAACTCTGACTGACCTTTAAGATCTTTCCAAGGATGAACTGAAGTACGAAGCAAAGTTGAAAGCTTCCTGACTGAGATTTGAAGATATACATCACACATAAAGAGTCATCTGCAAAGAATGAAATTGCTTTTTTGTTTCCAAGCATTTCACAAAATATCTTTTAATCATTCATATGCCATAAAGCTAATAGACCAGAGACTTCACTGTCAAGAAATGACAAAGAACACAGACTTAGTTACTTTTCAGAAAACATCCTTGGAAAGATCTTAAATAGAAAGAGTAACAATTGCAATAAGTAGCATCAACAAACTCTGGGAGAGCAGGAAATATGAATTCCAGAGCTTCCATATTATAATATTCAACAGCCTAGTTTTTAACAAAATTTATGAGGTGTTCAAGTCAACAGGAAAGTATGGATGATGTACAGGAATACAATTTAATAGAAACTGTCCATGAGAAAGCCAAGACATTTCAACTTACTTGACAAAAAGTAAATTAACTATGTTACACCTTTTTAAAGACCTAAAGGAAACTATGTAAAATAAAACAGGGAATTATGTCTCAACAAATGGAAATATCATAAAAGATTGAATTTTTGAAGGTAACAAAAAATAGGATTCTGAAAAGTAAAATAAGAAAACAAAAATTTATTAGAGGTTCAATAGCATATTAAAGCAAGAAGAATAAATAATCAGTGAACTTTAATATAGGTCTATTAAAAATACCTAATCTGAGGAGAAGAAAGTAAACAAAATTAAAAAAAAAGAAAATATCCTAAGAAATGATTCCTCATTATAGACCATGCAGGTGAAAAAACTCATTCAATATATTAAAGGCCAAAATATTTTCCACGAAAGATAAAATATCTGGCAAAGCTCTCAGAGGCATAACCTCAAAACTGGAAAAACTAGAAAAAGAAGACAAAGTAAACCCAAAGTCAGCTAAAGGAAAGAAATAACAAAGATAAGAGTGAATATAAATAAATAGAGGGGGAAAACAATAGAAAGAATGAACAAAATGAAAGTTGATCATTTGAGAAGATCAATGAAATTAGTAAACCTTTAGCTAGATTGATGAAGAAAAAAAGAGGAAACAAATAATTAAAATTCAAAATGAAAAGGGGGCATTAGTGACAACAGTGCTAAATAACAAGTACTATAAAAGAATAATGTGAACAATTGTATGCCAAAAAATCAATGTAGATGAAATGAACAGATTCTTACAAGCACACAAACCACCCATGCTGATTTAAAAAGTATTAGATCTCAACAAATCAATTACTAGTAAAGAGATTAACTCAGTAATCAAAAACCTCCCAACAGATGGGAATTCTACCAAACATCCCAAAAAGAATTAACAACAATCCTGCTCAAATTCTTCCAAAAAATTGGAGAAGAATTTTCTTCTCCTTAAATTATTCTTCAAAGCCAACATCACCCTTATATCAAAGCCAGATAAAAATGCCACTGAAGGGCAAGCCATGGTGGCTCAGCAGGCGGACTTCTCGCCTGCCATCCTGGAGACCCGGGATCAATTCACAGTGCCTGCCCATGCAGAAAAAAAAATGCCACCAAAAATAAAATTACAGACAAATATCGCTCATGAATATAAATGCAAAAATCCTTAACAAAATTCAGGGAAACTTAAGCCAACAGCATAATAAAAGAATTAAACATCATGAACACTCTGGATTGAAAAGTGGTTTAACGTAAGAAAATCGATTAATTAATACATATTAACATAATAAAGAAAAAACACGTGACCTCATCTCAATAGATTAGCAAAGACATTTGACAAAATATAGTACTCGTTCCTGATAAAAACACTTAGAACAAGAATGTAAGGAAATGTCCACAACATGATACAGGGTATATATGAAAATCCCACAACTAACATCCGATTTAATGGGGAAAAGCAGAAAGCTTTCCCCTTAAGAACAAGAGGTTTCCTACTGCCACCATTATTTTCAACATAGTACTAGAAGTTCTTGTCAGAGCAATTTAGCAAGAAAAAAAATAAAAGGCAAATAAATTGGAAAATAAGGATAGCCCTTTCCTTACTTGAAGATGACATGATCCAATATATATAAAATCCTGAAAAATCTACAAGAAAGCTCTTAGAGCTATTAAATTAATTCATCAAAGTGGTGGGGTACAAAATCAACACCCACAAATCAGTAGTGCTTCTATATGCAAACAGCAAACAATCAGAAGAAGAAATCAAGAAAAAAAAATCTCAATTCCAATTAAAAGAATCAAATATCTAGGAATAAAAATAACCAAGGATATAAAAGACCTATAAACACAATATTACAAAGCATTGTTAAAAGAAATCAAGAAGACCTAAATATTTTGTGCTCATGGACTGGAAGACTAAATATTGTTAAGATGTAATTTATACTCAACGTAACTTACAGACCCTATATGGTCCCAACCAAAATTTCAGCAACTTACTTTGCAGAAATGGAAAAGCTAAACATCAAATTTATATGGAAGGGTAAGGGACCCTGAGTAGCTGAAGTCATCTTGAAAAAGAAGAGTTAAATTGTTAGACTCACATTTCCCATCTTAAAGCTTATTACAAAGCCACTGTAATTAAACAGCGTGGTAATGGCATAAAGGCAGGCATATAGGCTAATAGAATTGAATTTATTTATGGCCAAATGATTGGGGGAAAAGGCCACTTAATTGGGATAGAATAGCCTCTTCAATCAGTGGTATAGAGGAAACTGGATTTCCATTGGCAATAGAATAAAGGAGGACTCCTACCTCACATCTGATAGTAAAATCAACTCAAACTGGATCAAAGACTCCCTCAGCTTTCGTTTTTCTTGGAATATATTGGTCTGTCCATCACTTTTTTAAAAACATCCTTATTTATGTATTTTTATATGCGGATTTAATGTTTCTATCGGACAGATTCCTATAGTGATACTGCTAGGCCAATGAAGAAACACATTTAAAATTTTGATAAACAGAAAAATTACCTTCTAGAAGATTGTACCAACTGATACTCATGCCAAACGTATACAAAGGTCTCATTTCCCCGTAACTCCACTAATATTGGTTGTCGTCCAAGTCTTTTCTTGTTGCACGCCTAATTAGGGAGAAAATATCTTTTTAAAATGTGCATTTCTCAAATTGAGTGTTGTTAAGCTTGGTTTCATATGCTTACAGGTTACTTATATATTCTCTGTGAATTAGTTCCCTCTGCCCAAGTTTTCTTCTCACTGCTTTTCATTACCCTTTCTTCAATCCCAGAGTCCTAGGTCTCCCCCACTCCCCTTCAATAGAAAGAAATAATAAACAGAAAGAGGGAAGGCAATTGCAGAAAGCAAGTACATCATGAGGTGTTAGGGACTAAATGTGTTCCTAGTCAAGTATGTTTCCATTTTAAAGGAACCTGACCAGAGAGGGCAATTCTTACCTCTTAATAATGGATTGCTAATGGTGCCACTTTAGGCTTCAACAGGGAAAAATATTTTGAAGGGGGAAGATCTTCTTGGGACCCTCAAATTAATATTGAGCCAATGATCTCTTTGTCTTATCATGATGGGGCTTTTTCCTGTTGGTAGATAAAAGTAACTACTTTGGAATTCTTATCACAAAAACTTTGATTTCGCTGCTACACATTAATCTAAAGAATTAATCGGAAAGGCAGATAAAAATGTATATACCTGATATTTGTCATAGCATAGCTTTTTGGATCAAAAAACAGGAAAGTATTTAAAATGTCCAACCATACAGAATAGGTAAAGGTAACTTGGTAGGTCCATCTGATGAGACACTAAGAAGTATTTTTAAAAAGATGCTCTAAGAAGTACACTGAACGACAATGGAAATTCTTTTAATTTTGTATCAAATATATATGCAAAGAAAAAAGCACCAGGAGTAAACAGCCAAAACCCTATGTAAGAATTATATTTGGGTGACGAACATATGGGTCATTTTTTTTTTAACTTTTTGGCATATTCCTATTTTGGGAGTGCACAAATATTACCATTATAATAAAAAATTATTTTTAAATGCTGATAATTGCCATAAAATTAGTTCATGGCATTTTTCTCACAAAAGTATTCCCTTTTAACCTGAAAATAAACATAGCCCTAGACTTGTGGTGGTTTGGTTCTGTGATTTGCACTTCAGGAAGTCCAGCAGCCACACCTTTCCTATTACCCGGCACCCACAGCAGGTAGTGGCTCCCATGCCACCCCCCAGGACCCCCCAAATTCAGGTGATTTCTCAGTGTCCAACACCCTAAGGCCATTTTTAGGTCTCAGGGCCTCTTTCTTCTTTTCTAACCCAGGGCTCCACTCTCCCCAAGCCTTGCTGCTTCCCCAGCTCATGGCCTTACTCCTGATCTTACTGTCATTCTCACCTATTTCTTCCAAGCATCTTGTAAATTAAATTTCTCTATCTCCTTTTTTAAAAAAAAAATATGAATTACTGTATTGCTCCATCCACTTTAGGAAGTGTATTATGGACAAATACATAAATTGCAGTTGGTTACAGCATTTGTGGTCATTTCTATAATTTTTTTAAAGGCTGCACATCAGGTCTTTGGTCAGATCCTTCTTATACTAATTGAAGAACTTCATTTTGTACAGTATTTATTTGCTAAGAAAAGTATCACATCTTACATGTGATATTTCATGTTTCATGTGTAAAACCCTATTGTTATTTTACAGTGGAGATTTAGCACCAACAGTTGTAATGGACCTTTTATCTCTAAGACTCTATCACTTTCAGAGACTTTTTCTGCACCCACCCATATTATTCATTCATTCATTCAGAAACAGTTTATTGAGACTCTAATATATGTCATGCATGCCTTAAATGCTGAGGAATCATGGATTGAAAAGACACCTTCATTGTACAAAAACTTGCAGAAGGAGAGGTGGACAAGTCTGCAAGTGATGTCGTACTGGCATTTGGTGCCAAGACAGAGTGAGGGTAGAGCACAAAGGAGACAGAGGGCTGGAAGGAGAGAGTCATCTGGGGAGGTTTCCAGAGGGAAACTTGAACCAAGTTTTAAAAGATATATATGATGATGGCTGCACAACTCTGTAAATATACAAAAATTCAATGAATTGTACATTCAACAAGGGTAAAGGATACATTTCATGGTCTATAAATCAGATTTCAAGAAGGTTATTTAAAAAATGTATTGAACTGGGTCAAATGAATAAGAAGGGAAAAACAACCAGGATAAAGGGAACAGCCTGGACAAATGTTTGGAGATGTGAAACACCTGGACCAAGTCTGGAACTGCCAGTTGTCAGGTAGGGCTGGAATGTAGGGTGAATGTGGACAGCTCATCTCCAAAGGGGTTTAAGCAACAGAATCATAGGAGCAGCTTGATCTTCATATACTTCCATGAATCCAGAGCCATAGTTACATTCTGGCACCTTCTGACGTTTTTTGACTGAAGGCTCCTTTCTCTACCTAGTCTAAGATGGGAAAGAAGCATGTAGAGAAGGAAGAAGCCAAGATAACCAAGAATTAGGACAACAAACAAATTTTCTAGAGGTCATTTGAGTCATCTCCCTGTCTTTAAGTAAGGTTCAGTTAAACCAACCTAGACAGAGGAATCTGTCTTGTCCTTAAAGCCCCTGGGTCTAAGAGTGTCAGGCTTTGGGCTGAAAAAAAAAAAGCATTCATGGAAGGCTTCTTAACAAATCCAACCACGCATGGAAAGCCCCATGGGAAGCAGAATACCCTCCTGGCATTCTGACCCATTGTGTTGGTCTAGAGATGTGAGGCACTGACATGAGGCCTGTTTACTCTGTCACCCAACCCAGAATGTTCAGAGGAAGAAAAAGTCACTTACATTGTACTTGGTAGTTGGGACCTCCAGGACAATAGTAATGAATGTTCCACTGAGCATTTGGGGAAGGGTTAGGAGGCAGAATCTGTGCACACACTGGATACGTCTGAGGTTCAAAAGGATGGAACTCCCTGGACCTGAGAGGTCTGGGGCGGTCTTGAGGGTAACATATGGAGGTGAGGGGCAATGGTCTTTCCAGCTGCCTGATGCTCAAGACATCTTGGGGCTGAAAGTCATATACAGTGTCTATGTAAGCAGATTTGGGGCAACTCAGTTCCTCTGGGGCTGGGGCCATTGTACCGTCTCTTGGCTGCTGCCTGAGGAGTCTGCTGAGGCATTAGGTAAACTTTGGTCTGATTTGTCTGAGTCATGATCAGACCAAACTTTGGTCTGATTTGGTCGGATTTGGCAGTGTCAGGAGAAGGTGCTGAAAGCTGAAATTCCAGACATTGATTATGATTTTCCATAAATGCAAATGAAGCTCTGGGGGTAGGTCTCCAACCACAGACTCAGACTCAGGCTCGCTGGCTGCAGAGGCTCCCAGGGGAAATGTTTCCCCCTGTCTGGGTGTCTTTTCCAGAAGCCGTGTTCACTCTCTTCCAGGACTTTGGAGCGCAGGCAGGTGACCTTCTGGGGCATGAGCCACTGGTGCAAGCTTTAGGCATAGGCGAGCCTGAGAAAAGTCTTCTGAGCAATAATGAGAGGTTTGAAGTGTGGACAAGCTTTTGGGTGTCACTTTCCTTAGATTTGGAGCAGGAGGTTCTGATTTTTCTTCCAGGGAATATTCTTGGATGACTTACAGCAACTGACTTGGGAATGGTTTTAATTCATTGACCTCCACAGGAATGCTTCGGTTCATTCTAGTTTCTTGGAGGCACCAGAGGAGGGCTGAGGGGGTGTTCATGCTCTGTTCCTCTCCCTCTCCACCTTGGGTCTCTCTCCGCCTTTCCCACCCTGTACAGGCACAGGTAAATCACAGAACAGGCTCTGAAGCAGAAAGTGGAAGTTGTATGCAAATTTCTACTGGACTCAAAAACCTCCACTCAAAAACTTCCTGTGGGCAATAAATCAACAGCTGAGAAATCCGTTTACTTCTTAAAACAGAAACCTCCTTCATTCTCAACAAATGAATGACTAGCGAGCAATTGGACTGCGCTTTCATTTCCACCACCCAGCCAGGGTACTGTCATGGGATGTCCGTGCACCCCAGCCTGTTATCGAGGTACCTGCCCACTGGAGAAGATGTCCGGTGGAGGGGATTGGAGCTGAGCATTAAGATCAATTATTCATTAGTGAGCAGCACCAGAGGAGGAGGTTGGGGCCAGATAATGAGGAGCATGAAGTCAGAGATCGAAATTCATACTACCTTCTCTAAGTGCTTCCAACAGCAGCATTTGCTGGACCTAAGCACAGAGGGAGAGGAACCCCTGCACACACACACACACACACAAACATAGGCACAAACACACTTTGTACTGCTCTGGCTGGCTGCAACCCAATTTTACATGACTTCAAGTTTATATCCTCCCCTTCCCTTCCTATTGTTTAATCAGTAGCCTCCAGAATTTATTGCTTTTCCAGCAGGAAGGAGATGCTGGAGGCAAGATGATACCACAGAAATATGTATGAATATAAATATCAAGACAGCTAATATTTGAAATAGCAGAGTGGGGTTGGTTAACTGTGGCAGTGTGAGGCTTCAGAGTCAAAGGAGGTCAAGTCTGCCCTTGCCAGCCAGGCACCCTGGGCAGGTGGATTGTGCTCCTGGTGCTAGACTTGGCTACCTGTTGAAGAGTCAAAGGTCAGCCCACTCAGCGAGCAGTCTCTCCAAGCCTTGTGCAGGGGATGGGCCTTGGTGCATCACGTCCAGATTGTGCCAGGTTCTGAGCAAACTGAATGTCAGAAGCCAGTTGTTCTACATTCAATTGTTTTCCTGACTGTGGGGCCTGTGGGCTCTGAGGAAGCATACCAAGGGTCCATCACTTTTTACGGAAAATCTTATGGATATAGAATTCTTAGTTGTTGTTTGTTTACTTTCAACACTTTATGTATTTCAACTCACTGCCTTCTTGCCTGCATGGCTTGTGATGAGAAATAGGTACTCTATCTAAGTGGAACTTCTGTGTACAAAGCACATTGCTTTTATTTTGCAGCTTTCATGACTCTAACCTTGTCCTTTGCATTTGACATTGTGATTGGTATATGATGGGGTGTGTTTTTCTTCATTTTTACCCCGTTTGGTGTTCTCTGGCCTTCTTGGATATGTATATTCATGTCATTTGCTAAGTTTGGGAACTTCTCTCATTATTTCTTTGCGTATTCCTTCTGCCTTTTTGTCTTTCTTCTCCCTTTGGGACTCTCATAATGTATATATTTTAGTATGCTTGTTGGTGGCCCAGAGGCCTCAGGCTATTTTCTCTTTATATAATTCTTTTTTCTTTCTGGTCCTGAGGCTGATTCATTTCTTAGGTCTTGTATTTGAGTTCACTGATTCTTTACTGCCCGCTCCAAACTAATCTTAAAATCCTCATGGGAATTTTTCATTTCAATTGTTGTGGTCTTTAACTCAAGTAGTTTTGTTTCTTTCCTTTTTCAAATTTCTCTCTTCAGTGATTCTTAAATTGTTCATTCAATGTTTTCTTGATGTCCTTTTAGTTCTTTCTATGAATTTTCCTTCATTCATTTGAGTATATAAAATCATTTTTTAAGAGTCTTCTTCCATGGATCTCCAAAGCTGAGCTTTCTTTGCCTGCCCAGCAAATGCAGACATTCAAGTAACTGTCCCCCATAACTCTGTAGAAGATTTAAATAACTAAAATTCAAAATGAAAAGGGCTGGCATTATCTCAGAATCGAAAGAAATTAAAAGGGAAATGAGAGAGGATTTTGTTAAATCAGATAATCTAGAGGAAATGAACAAACTCACAGAAACTGACTCAAGTAGAAATACAAGATATCAACAGGCAAGTAAAGAGATGGAATTAGCAACCAAAACTTCCCAACAGGCTTCAGCCTTCCAAAGGCCTGAAGGTCAGCTCTTGCTGTTTAAGCTGGATCCTCCTTATATAAAAATGATTTGCCTACTCCCAGGTACTGAGTGTGCTGCGGTCCTTTCTTCAGTTCCCTTGGGAAGGCACTTGTGGAGCAGCCTCCCCACCTCCATGGGTGGCCACCACTCTTTTTGTGATCTCTTGAATCTTCCATCCTATGGCCACTTCCACCATTGCTTGTGTGCTAGCTGTCATAGGTGCTGAGGATGCTGGTGGATCTAGGCCACACAGCAAAAATTGGCATGAGGGTCAGGTCCCACACCACATCTCTACTATTGACTGTGCAGCTATGATGTTGGACACCGTTTAGTCACCTCTCTGAGCCTCAGTTCATACTCATCTGCAGAATGAATATAATAATAGGATTGTGGTGGTAAGCTGTGAGTATTAAATGACATTATTCATGTAAAGTGCTTATTTAGTATAGGTTAGTCCCACAGTTGTGTTCATTAAATGTTTTTGTTGGTTACAAAAAAAAAAACTAAAGACCCAACAGAGAAAAGTTCAGGATCAGATGGATTCACTGATGAATTCTACTAAACATTCAAGCATGAATTAAGACCAAACCTGCTCAAGCTTCTCCAAAAAAAATAAGAGGGAATCCTGCTTAACTTGTTTTATGAGGCCAACATCAACCCGTACCAAAGCCCATTGAAAGTGCCACAAGAAAGAAAATGAGAGACCAATTTCACTTATGAATATAATGCAAAAATATTTAATAAAAGACTATAAAATTGAATCCTATAACATATTAAAAAATAGTGTGAGTATGCTTTATCCAAGGAATCTTGCAGTTGTTTAATATAAGAAAATCAAAGTAATACATGAAATTAGCAGAATGAATGGTAAAAATCACATGATCATCTCATTTGTTGCAGAAATGGCTTTTGACAAATTTCAATACACTTTCATGATAAAAACATATAGAAAATGATATGATACCGGGAATATATGAAAACCCCACAGCAAACCTTATACTCAATGGTGAAAGACTGTAGACCTTCTTCTTGAAATCAGGAACATGATAAGGATGCCTGCTTTCACAAGTGCTATTCAATATTTTACTGGTAGTCCTTGTCAAGGCAATTATACATGGAAAAGAAATAAAAGGCATCCAAATCAGAAAGGATAATGTGAAACTATCTCTATTTTCTGGCTTCATAATCCTTTACATAGAAGATCTTAGAGAATCCACAAGAAAACTAAGAGAACTGGCAAAGAAATTCAGCAAATTTGCTTGCTACAGAATCAAACCACAAAAATAAGTTGCATTTCTATTTGGCACCAAAGAATATTCTGGAATGAAAATTTAAAACAATACAACCCTACTCACAGTATCTCATAAAAGAATGAAATACCTAGGGATAAATTTAACTAAGGAGTTGAAGAACAATTACACTGAAAACTACAAAATATTGCTGAAAGAAATAAAGGAAGACCTAAATAAATTGCAAGATAGCACATGTTTTGGGGTAAGAAGACATTATTATTAAAGTGACAATATTACCAAATGCTATCTACAGACTCAATACATATACCTATCAAAATCTCAACAATGTTTTTGTAGAAATGGAAAAGCCAATCCTTAAAATCATAAGTAATGGCAAAAGGCCCAAATAAGCAAATCAAGATGGCAAAGGAAGAAAAATATTGGAGGTCTTACAGTTTCCGATATCAAAATGTACTACAAAGTGACAGTAATCAAAACAGTATGGGGTGGGCAATGGTGGCTCAGTGGCAGAGTTCTCGCCTGCCATGCTGGAGACCCAGGTTCGATTCTCAGTAACTGCCCATGTGAAAAACAAAACAAAACAAAAAAATAGTATGGTACTGGCATAAGGATAGACACATATACCAATGGAATAGAACTGAAAATTTAGAAATAATCCCATATATGTAAAGCCAATTGATTTTTGACAAGAGTTTCAAATACATTAATTGGGGAAAGAACTATCTCATCAACAAATTGTGTTGGAGAAACTGGATATCCACATGCAAAGAGTGTAAGGCTCCCTTACACACACTATTTACATTAATTAACTTTAAATGACTCAAGGGCCTAACATAAGAGCTAAAACCATAAAATTCCTAGAAGAAATATAAGGATTAACCTTTACAAGCTTGGATTTGTTAGTAATATTTTGGTTATGACACCAAAAGCACAAACAATAAAAGAAAAGAACAGAAAAGAAATAGAATGTGGTATGTCAAGAAAGAGTAAAGAGTTTCTTGAAAAAATGTGGAATACTTCAAGTAAACATTCCAAATTTCCATAAGAATACAGAGAAATTTGCAATTATTTTGGCCAGTTTTAAAGAATGCAGTAGCACATTTTTGAAAGTGGAAAAGGAAGAGCTGGGGCAGGGAAGTACAGAATATATTAGACGTGGGGTGCAATGGTGTATTGGTGCTTGAGAAGTTTGAATTTTGAAGGTTTATAAACAAAAAGTATGGCTGTAAGGTTGATGCACTGTTTCAAATTTACATAATTGTTACCATATCCCATGGATGGAAACTTTGTCATACTAAGTTAAGGGCTGGAGATTAAACAATTGGCTTACAGTGAATAAATTATATTGCCACAGTCTAATTCCTCTCAGGCCTGAGGCTCTTCACTTAAGTCTACATGAGTTCCAATTAGGTTGTCCATTGAGCAAATATAATATCTGGAAAGAACTGGATGCTTTATTCAGAGAAACCACAGCTTTAAATGTTAAGAAGGAGCCATGCATTGAGTTATAGTAAGAGATATAAGACTCTATAATGCCCACTAAACATTATTTTCTGTAGAGTGAATAAATAATATATTTTACATATCCATGTACTAATGATTTAAAAAGTATACAGTTGGTGTTGTTGTTAATGAAATATGAGCTCATTTATAAGTTTCATTGAATTAAAGAAAAAGAAGCAGCCATGAATATGTAGTAATTATCAAGGTGCTTGATCAGTATTTATTTTCCACTATGAAAAGTAATATTAAGCTTACAATCATATTGAAGAAATGGAGCACACTAAACAATAAAATAATCAACAATATGAGAACAAAGTTATGTGATAAATATTGTGGATATATATGCCAAAATACCAAAGATAATTGGATCCATCCAATGTGGAAATGTAATAATCTTAGGAAAAATCTTAGTAAGTGAAGAACTAAATTAAGAAATTATTAGAAATAATTTTAACAGCTTTGAGATGTAATTTCTTTAGTATTTCTGATAGATTGGATTTGCTAGCAACAAATTCACTGAGTTTTTGTTTTTCTGGGAATGTCTTAATTTCTCCTTCATTATTAACTGACAACTTCCTGGATACAGGACTCTTATCGGGGGGGGGTTAGTGTTTTTATTAGAGCAGTTGTGAGTTTACAAAATGATCAGGCATAAAGTCCAGGGTTTCCATACACGACCTTACTGACCAGCATCATGCACTGCTGTGGAACATTTACTACAATTGATGATACCACTTTTTTTTAATAATTTTACTATTTTTAACAATAGTTACCTTTGTTATAAATTATGAAAAGATTATTAAATAGTTCTGTCATTCATTTTTTACATTAGCTTTACCCTTGGTTGATATTTTGTTTGTCAGAACACTTTGAATATGTTATCTCTCTCACATCTGGGTTCCATTGCTTCTGATGAGAAGTAAGCTGCTAATCTTATGAGAGTTCTCTTGGAAGTGATTACGTTTTCCTTGCTAATTTTAAGATTTTCTCTTTATCTTCCAGCCTTTCTAATGTGATGGGTCCAAGCACACAAATATCTGCATTTATTCTACTTGGAGCTCACTGAGTTTCCTATTCTAAAAATTAGAAAAAAAATTAAGAAGTTTTCAGCCATTAATTCTTTGATTTTTTCTGCATCTGTTTCTTCTCTTTAACTTTCAGCATTTTTACTACAGTGTGTCTAGATGTGAATTTCTTTGCATTTATCCTACTTGGAGTTTTTTGCGCCTCCTGGATATTCAGATTCATATTTTTCAGAAAAATTGGGAAGTTTTCACCTATTACTTCTTTGAATATTTTTTGGTTCCTTTTACTTTCTCTTCTTCTGGTAATCCTCATACATATATAATGGTGCACTTAAAAGTTTCCTATATTTCTCTTGCTATGTATTCATTCTTCTTCATTGTATTTGCCTTTGTTTTTAATACTGTGTCATCTCTGTTGATCTATTTCCAAATTCTCCTGGCACATTCTCCCGCTGGGTCCAAGCTACCTTTGAGATTCTCGAATGCAGTTTTCATTCTAGTTATTACACTTTGTAACTCCAGAATTACTTTTTGATTCTAAGTAATTTCTTTTTCTTGATACTCTCTATTTCATAAGACGTTATATTCACACAGCCTTTATTTTTTTCAAGCACATTATCCTTTAGTTCTTTGAACATATTTTACAATGTTATTTTGAGGTCTTTGTTAAATCTGATCTATTATCCCTCTCACATGTACTTTCTGTTGTTTACTTCTTTTTCTTTTTTCTGAGTCATATGTCAGTTTCTTTTCATATTTCATATTTTGTGGAAAACTGGACATTAAGGTAATAACACTGGATACAGATTTCACACTCCTTGGGGATTTTTTGTTATTTTTTCCTTGTTTGTTTTGTGACTTGGTGAAAGAATTTTTGTGAAGTCAATTACCTCTGCAGTGGAAGCCTCTGGTGTCATTCCTTAGAAGGTGAAACCTTGGATGTGTGCAGTTACCTTGGGATGATAATGGTTCTGACAGGACTCTCTTTGACTGTCTCTTTCCCTGTCCACTCCCTGCTGTTAAATTCTGCTAATTCTGGCTAATCGCTGCATCATTTTTAACAAAATTCGATATAAATTGCCACATAGATTGATACATTCAAATTTGGGCTCCTTGGAAAAGATAGTTCCTGAAGTCAAAGTTTGCAAGTTTTTCTGAAACCAGCATTTCTCTTTATAGCTGTCTCTTTACCAGGTTCTCCCTTTCAAGTGAGCTGACCTACAGTTTCACTTATATCTCCACAGCATCTCTCAATCTCCTCCTACCTGCCTTTCACTGATACCTCTACAAAGTTGTAATAAACAGTACATAAAATGAGAAATGTTGAGTCCTGCCTCTCCACAGAAGACAGCACCTGATCGGGAGATTGGGAGAGAAAGGGCCCTGAGTTCTTGGCTGCACCAGTCTGGAGAGAGAATAGGGTAGGGAAAGCACGGTACAGTCTGTATTCAAATGCTACACTTTCTCACTGTCCTTTCCAAGTTTTAGTACATTTTTTAAATAAATGTTTCTTCATTAATGGTATGCCCTTAAAGCCTACCAGAATCTTTAAATTGCTATTTTAAAAAATATTTTTCACCCAGTTTCTCTAGGGAATGGGTGCGTAGAGTTCCTCATTTTGTCATGTCAGGAGTGGAACCCTTGTCACAATTCAATAATAAATTTTAGGAAAATATCCAAGTGTATTATACTTTTTAAGTGCATTAAATAATAAGTTGCTTCTTTAACAAAATAGTTTCCATACCAATTATTTAAAATTTGAGCAATCTGAGGTCAGAGAACATGTTTTAACTGTTACAGTATTATCAAGATATTTTCAGAATCAACATCCATTTTTAAGGCTCTGAATTTTCAAATATACTTACTTTAAACATTAATATAGACATGTAGAATACATATTGCATGATGTAAAATTTTCTCAAAAACACATGTTAGTTTTCCACTTTCAGTTTGAATTAGGTAGGGGCAAGCTATTCTTACTGGATCAGCTAGAGAAAATGAAAACATTTTTAAAGTTACATTTTAAAGATTTTGGAAAAATGTTAAAACAAAGGGGATTATGTAAACTAAATTTCAGAGGTAAAAGAATCCTTATTAGGTGAGTTAATATTGGAGTCTTAGACAGAATTATTCTCCTTTTGAGAAGATAAGCTGGATGAGCTTTTGGTAGTTGCAGGAGTTAACACGACAGAGTGAAATCTAAAGCAGGCACAAATCTGTGACTATTCACTTTTTCCTGTGGGACATTTTCTGAGTGCTTAGAGACCATAGAGAGGGAGGAGTGGGACTTCACTAAAAAAGCAGAGTGAATCATTCACTATCTTGAAGTGCTTGGAATATAGAAGCTTGTAGGAAGGCAGGACTGCAAAGACACATAGCAGATATCACCACTGAGATTACTGAAACTTGGGGACAATTGAGTCTAATTAAAACTGCAATCAAAATTTTACCCAGCTCAGTCCCTGATTTCATTGAGACAATCAGATAATCAAAATTTCTTGCCTAGAAAATGACAGATTCTGGTAGAAAATAGTGCCAACTTCAGCTTTTACAATTCTTTTATACCCACAGTCAAGTATATTCTATAACATATATATAAGAAATATGAACTCAGGAAAATGCTACCAATAATCAAAAGAAATAGCAGACAATAGATGAAAAACCGATACATGATCCAGATGTTGAAGGTAGCAAAGAGCACCTATTGTATGTGAAAGAAAATAGAGAAAAATATTTAAAAGAATAATGAAAATTGCATTAGATAATTGTAATCTATATAGAGACAAGTTGACATTTTAGAACTCAAAACAATATTGAAAATTAAGGACTCATTAGAGGGATTCAACAGAAAACAGTACATAGAATAACAAGGAATGTTATTCTCAATGCAGGTTAAAAGAAAATATCTAAAAGGAAGGGTGTGAAAAAGGAAAATAGAAAAAACTAACAGAGCATAAAAGTAAGAGTGGCACAGTGGGGTTTATAACATGAGAAAAAATGTATGACAATAAAAGCACAAAGGTTAGGAGAGAGGAATGAAAGTATGCTGTTATAATGTTTTTGCAGTATATGGGAATTGGTAAAATATTATTTAAGAGTAGACTGTGTTAAATTAAATGTGCGTATTGCATCTTTAGCAATTGCAGATATAGCTAAAATCCAGCGATGGAAATAATAGTAGAAATAAAACTCAAATCCTAACCTATCCAAAATAAGTCAGTAAATAAGAAAATTAATAACAAACAGGGCAAGCAGAAAGTAAAGCGTAAGGTGGTAAATATAAACCAAATCATATTGAGAATCACAGTAACTTTACATGACATAAATAGTTGTAAACCATGAAGTCCAATATCATAGCCGTGAGTTTCATCTGATTATTTAAATAGAAATAAATTTAAACTCAATAAACAATTAAAATTCAACTTCTCAGTTCTTCTAGCAACATTTTAACTGCTCAGTGGCAATATGTGGATAGTGGTTAATACATGGGTGGGCAGACATAGAACGTTTCCATCACTCCAGACAATTTCAACTAAAAGGAAGAGGCTGTGTGTCTATGTGGAGGGACGTAATGGAACTGTGCACTTTCTGCATGATATTGCTTTAAATATACAAATACTCTATTCTTTTAAACTGAGAAAAATGAAAGATACTGCAAAAAATATACAAACACACAAAAGCAAACTACATGGTACCTAAAAACAATGCAATTAATATATAAAGGTATATAGGGCTACAGTATGCCATGATAACCCTAATTAAAGGTAAGCTGGAGTAGCCATAGACTAACAAAGTAGATTTTAGATCAAGAGTTTTTAGCAAAGATTTAGAGGGTTATTTCCTAATGATGAATGAGTCGATTCATCAAAGGTACATAACAATTCTAAATGTGTGTGACACTGACAGACGTTCCATCTAAAGGAAACAAAATTTATAGAACCAAAAGGAGAATTAGAAAAATCCACAAGTTCAGAAAAAGATTTCAACCCAACACTGTCAATGAGAGAAAATATACATGTAAAATCAATAAAGATATAGATGACTTGAAGAAAACTGTATTAGTTAAGGTTCTCTAGAGAAACAGAATCAACGGGGAACACTTGCAAATATAAAATTTATAACAGTGTCTCACGTGACTATGAGAATTCAGAGTCCAAAATCCACAGGGCAGGCTGTGAAGTAGATGATTCTGATGGAGGGTCTGGATAAACTCCACAGGAGAGGCTTGCCACCTGAAGCAGGAAGAGAGCCTGTCTCCTCTGAATCCTCCTTAAAAGGCTTCCAGGGATTAGATTAAGCATCACTCATTGCAGAAGACACGCTCCTTGGCTGATTACAAATGGAATCAGCTATGGATGCAGCTGATGTGCTCATGATCTAATTCTATGAAATGTCCTCATCACAACAGACAGGCCAGCACTTGCCCAACCAGACAAACAGGTACCACCACTTGGCCAAGTTGACACATGAACCTGACCATAGCAGTCCACCCCTTGTCAACTTGGCAGCTGTACATATTACCTTAAACCATACCTAATTTCTAAATTAAATAACAATAAACACGTTTTTTCTTTTACCTAACAATACTCAACTGTCCTACATATAACTGGAAACACATTAAATCTCTCCAAAATAGGATGGAAGTCCTTGGGTAATATTCATTCTTAAACTTGATATCTTAAAACTTAAATAGTATAACATAAACTAAACAGCATCACAGTCCTCGTTTCTGTAACTGATCATGTTTCTGTAAACTGATCATATTTATCACTACCTTCCTCCACTACCCATTCCATGTTCCCTTTACCCTCAGCAAGCACTTCAGCTGGCCGTGATTCTTTGCCTGGTGGGGTGACCCAAACCTTCATTCCTGCAGTTTCACAGCCATTGGTAGTCCTGCCTTGATTGCGTTGTTGCAGTTTTCCATTGATTTTAATCACAGGGCATGGTAGTACTAAAAGATGCCCTAAGGGATCTCTTATATTCCAAGAAAACTCTTTTTTACCTCCATTGTGTAGTTGCCATCCTATTTCCCCATGATAGTCAGGGTCAATCACCCCAGACAATAATGTAATCCCCTCCTTGACTGGTTGATCCAGAGGCATGAGTAGCCCAAAGTGACCAGGTGGCAGTCTTAGATTCCAGTTCAATGGAATCATTGTGTTTCTCCTGAATGAAGCATTCCCCCTTTTGGAAGTAAAACCTGTAGACCAGCAGAGCTCAGGGTCTCAGGGACAGGAAGCAAATATTTTCCTAGTGGATCACTAGGGGTAATAGTGAGTGGTACCACTCCCATTTCCACCCCTTGATTCCTGGACCCATGGAGCCTGGCCATGGGAGAAACAGCACCATAAAGCGGACACTCATTCAGAGCATATACAGCTTCCTGGAGAACATTACTCCAGCCTTTCAAGGTATTGCCACCTAGTTGGCACAGTAATTGAGTTTTCAAAAGGCCATTCCACCGTTCTATCAATCCAGCTGCTTCTGGATGATGGGGAACATGGTGAGACCAGAGAATTCCATGAGCATGTGCCCATTCCCACACTTCATTTGCTGTGAAGTGTTCCTTGATCAGAAGCAATGCTATGCGGAATACTATGATGATGGATAAGGCATTCTGTAAGCCCACAGATGGTAGTTTTGGCAGAAGCATTGCGTGCTGGGAAAGCAAACCCATATCCAGAGTATGTGTCTATTTCAGTTAGAACAAATCGCTGCCCCTTCCATGAAGGGAGTGGTCCAATGTAATTAATCTGTCACCATTTAGCTGGCTGATCACTTTGGGGAATGGTGCCATATCAGGGGCTGAGTGTGGGTCTCTGCTGCTGGCAGATTGGGCACTCAGCAGTGACTGCAGCCAGGTCAGCTTTGGTGAGTGGATGTCCATGTTGCTGAGCCCATGCATAACCTCCATCCTTACCACTATGACCCCATTGGGCAATGACAGGAGTTGTTAGGGATAGAAGCTGACTGGTATCCACAGAATGGGTCATCTTATCCCCCCTGATTATTAAAACCTTCCTCTGCTGAAGTCACCCTCTGGTGCACATTCACATGGGACACAAATATGTCCATGTTTTTAGCCCATTCAGAAAAAGCTATCCACATACCCCTTCCCCAGACCTCTTTGCCACCAATTTTCCAATTATGGCCTTTTCAACTCCCTGACCATCCAGCCAAACCATTAGCAACAGCCCATAAGTCAGTATACAAACGCACCTCTGGCCAGTTTTCCTTCCAAGCAAAATGAACAACCAGGTGCACTGCTTGAAGTTCTGCCCACTGGGAGGATTTCCCCTCACCTCTGCCCTTCAAGGACACCCCACAAAGGGGTTGTATTGCTGCAGCTGTCCACTTTCGGTTGGTTTCCTATTTTATTGCTGTCATTATTTACTTCAATTACTGCTAACTTGGTCACAGGGATCCCAATGAAGCTGCTCCTATTATGTACCCAGGGAAAGCCAGGTCTTTCAATCTTCATTAAATATTGCTGGGTGGGATTTTCTGAATTGGTTCCATGGAGATGTGACCCACCCAATCGTCAGTGGTAACTTTTGTTTAGATAGTTGCAAAGGAGATGTCTCCACCCATTTAAAGTAGGGAAGCTTACTGGAGTTATTTAAGAGGAATCCATTTTGCAAATGCCTTAAGGCTACCAGAACCAACCGAGTCACCAGTTTCAACAGAGCCTACATAGCCAGAGACCTTTGGAGCAGAAAGAAAAGCAAAGTCTTATGAAAGGAAAGAGAGCTAGCAGATGTCACCATGTGCCCTGCAAGCTGAGAGAGAAATCCTGACCTTTATCAACCTTTTCTTCAGACTTAAGGTGACTTTCTTTGGGTGCCCTAATGAGGACATTTTCATGGACTTAGAACTGTAAACTTGGAACTTAATAAATACCCTTTGAAAAGCCATTCTGTATTTGGTATATTGCTATTCTAGCAGCTTCAGCAAACTAAAACAGATTCAGTACCTGAGAAGTGGGGTGCAGCTGAAGTTTGCAAACACCAGATATGTTGGAATGGTTTTTTGGATGGCTAAGGGGAAGATTTTGGAGGAACTGTGAAGAGAATGATGGAGAAGTCCTGGAGTGCTTGAAGAGGCTTGGGTGTAAATTGAACCACTGCCAATCTGGACAAAGGGGGACACAAAAGGGACAAATTGGAGTTTGCAGAGTGAGAACCATGGAAACTCAGATCTGAAGCCAAGAAACTTCAGCCAGGAGAGTGGACCCACACATATAAATGGAGAGGGTGAGTTTGCTCTGAGGGCAGAGGGTGAGTCTCCCATCTGCTTGCAGTAGAAGAGTTGTGCTGCCTCAGGCCTTGGAAAAGGTACATCACACTCCTTGGGGACTGGGGAGAGCCTGGCTGCCACCACATGAAGGGGTTGAATGTGTGCCCCAGAAATGGCAGAGAGCCCAGGTGTGGCCCTGATGCCTGGAGAGAGTGGAGCTGAGAAATAGTGGTCTCCTCAATGTTCCCCAAGGTTGATTTGGAAAGAGGTGGGCCACTGCATAGGCCTTTGGAAAGGGTGGGACTGCCACTTTCTAAAGCTGAAGGATAAATGATTTTCAGACTTTGAAATCCAATGGTGTTTGCCCTGCAGGTTTTACCTCTGTGTTCCTTCCAATTTCTCCCTATGGAAATGAAATCCTGTATCCTGTGAGTATCATCCTTTGCATATTGGCACCAGATAACTTGTTTTGAGATTCTTAGGTCCAAAGCTAGAAAAGAATTTTTTGCACTTTAATATTGCTTAAGGTGATGAGTGTAATTGCCAAGTTGACAAGGGGTGGACATGTGGTAGCTAGATTCAAGTGTTGACTTGGCTAGGTGAAGGTGCTTAGTTCTATTGCTGTGGACATGAGCCAATGGCATGTGAAACTTATCTGTTGTTGATTACATCTGCATTTGGCTAGGAGGCATGCCTTCTGCAATGAATGATGCTTGATTTAATTGGCTGGTGCTTAAATGAGAGACTCAAGGTAGCAAAGCCCAAGAAGCTCAGCATACCTCATCTCAGCATTCGCAGCTCAGCCCAGGCCTTTGGAGATGCAGAAAGGAATCACCCTGGGGAACGTTGTTGGAACCCAGAGGCCTGGAGAAAAGGCCAGCAGAGACCACCCTGTGTAAGAAAGAACCTCAGTTGAAAGTTAGCTACCTTTCCTCTGAAGAACTAACAAAATAAATCCCCTTTTTAAAAAAGCCAATCTGTCTCTGGTGTGTTGCATTCTAGCAGCTAGCAAACTAGAACAAAACTATACACCAACTTGACCAAATTAATATTTGAAGAACCCTCCAAGCAATAAAAGCAGAATATACATTCCATTCTAGTCTTCATGAAACACTAAGATAGACCATATTCTGGACCATAATACAAGTTTTGATAGCCTAAAAATTAACAATCATATGGTAATCTTAATAGATGTTAAGAAAGTATGAAACAATATTTAACACTCATTCTTGATTAAAAAATAAAAAAAACTCTTAGCAAATAAAGAGTTATAGTAAGAGTCCTCAAATTGAAAAAGGCCACATATGAAAAATGTACAGTAGCATACTTAAAGATAATATACTGGGTATTTTCTACTTAATACTGTGAATGAGGGAAAGATGTTCCATCCCGCCTTTTTTATTCTGCTCATATTGGAGGTCACAGCTACTCAAATAAAGCAAATACAAGAAATAAAAGTATACAGATTGGAAATGAGGAAATAAACTAATGTTGAAGAAAAAGGGGAAGACAGGAGACAAAATAAAGTGCCAGTGGCTGCGAGATTTCAAACTAAGTCAAGAGGTTATCCTGGAGGTTATTCTCACACATTATATAGTTATCCCCTTTTTAGTTTATGGTGTATAGGAGTGGCTAGAGGAAAGTACCTAAAATGTACAGCTGTTCCAGTAGCCTTGCATCTCAATGACGATTTTATAATGATATAGCTTTTACAATGTGACTGTGTGATTGTGACAACTTTGTGTCTGATGCTCCTTTTATCTAGGGTATGGTCAGATGAGCAAAAAATATGGATAAAAAATAAACAAATAATAAGGGAAACAAATAGGTTTAAATGAATTGGGTAGATGGTACTAGCCAATGAGAGGGTGAGGTAAAGGGTATGGTATGTATGAATTTTTTCTTTTTTCTTTTTTCTTTCTTTTGCTGGACTTACGCAAATATTCAAAAAAATTATCATGGTGATGAATACACAACTATGTGATGATATTGTGAGCCATTGCTTGTACACCATGTATGGAATGTTTGTATGTTAAGAATGCTTGTATGTTTGTATGTTTTTTTGTTAATAAAAACATTAAAAAAAAAACAATGAAGTGAAACTTCCTGATTGCATTTGTGTCTTAAACATATCATTCCAGAAGGAGTGTGAAAGATATGTTGGAGACATTCAAGACTGTAGGCAAAGAGACCAAATAAGAGACATGATGAGGGTTTGAGCAAGATAATAAGACCATAGAGGAGGAAACAGCTTTACATCACATATAGAATAATAAATCGTTAAGACTGGATAAGTGTGAATGTGAGGGGTAAAGGTGAGGAAGAGTTCTTTGAGTATCTTATGAAACTATAGACAATTTTCTTAAAGGGCACAAGTACACCCACAATGAATTTCAGAAGCATTATCAATAGTTTCATATTTCCTTTTTCTAGGGGGCATACTGAGATCAGTGGTCACAGTGTAGAGAGCTGTTTTGATATTCTGATTAGCATTCATAGGATTGAATTTACAATATGTCATTTAATTTTGGGTTATGAAATCATTCAGTAAATTATTTAGGTTTTATGTTTCTTCTCATGGCTTTAGGAAAAAATATACAGAATTATTTTTAAATTTTCTCCATGAAAGTGGTTCTTTGCAAATCATAAACACTTGAGGCCCCTGATAATGACTATGTGAAATTATGAAAGAATAAAAAACTCTAGACATTGTAACATATTGGTTTACATTTTAGAGAGACACCAACAAAAATTGTGCTTATACATAACTGATATTTTTATTTAATTAATTCCTACTGTAAATATATGATATAACCCTCACCCCTAAGAAGCTGACAGATTTGCAGTAGATACAAGAAAAAGCACATTAAGTGATAATAAAATAAAGATCAATATGGTAAATGCCACAAGAATGTGACAAAGTTTCTTGGGAATAAAAAAGAGACAGAATTCCATACTCATTTAATGTCTCAAAGTCTTATTTAAGATCACAAAGGGAAGTGTGTGTCCTCATCTTGCTTGTCTTAAATTGCAAGTTTTTAGGGTTAAGGGATCATCTTTAGATAACTTTAGGCAAGTGTCTAATAAATGCTGTTGTAAATAGTAATGAGGATGATTTTCATATCTCAAATATAAGATTACTTATTGAAGTGTAAGACTGAAAGCTAGTTTTTACTCTGTAAATTTCTTTCCTGGTTTGCCTGTCTTTGAAATAAGATTTATGACAAAAACTATTGAGAAATACATGTAAAGTAATTAAAATTATAATTAAAGGAAGTAGAAAGAATGATGCTTGCATAAATAGAATAAAACTGATATGTTTAGCCAAGTATATTTGAGGTGACATTAAGGAATGTATCAGGTTTTGAGAGAATACATCTATTTTAGTTTGATAAAATTGCTGAAATGCAATATACCAGAAATAGGTTGGCTTTTACAATGGGGATTTATTAATGTAAAAGTTTACAGTTCTGATGCTGGAAAAGTGTCCAAATCAATGCATCAACAGGTCCTGTTAAACCTGAGTCCTGGAGCAGGGATCATATTGACTAGTCTAACGGTAATACTAACATTAACTCCATACATTTTGAAACAAGGCCCTCATTTGAAATCTCTCTAAAATAATCTAGGTCAGATAAACCTTCTCAGTGCTTCCTTGGTGTCCTATGTAACTCTCAATCACAGAATTTATACTCCTTTTAACCTTGTGTTTGAATGTCTTGTATATCTTGAAGGCAGGGATATCATTCATATTTGTGCCTTGAGAGCTAATATGGATTTGTAATTCAATTAATTCTTACTTGTTCATTAGAGTTATCAACTATGTGTAAAAACACAATAATTTTTCTCATGTAATTAAAAAACAATGGCTAAATATTGACTTAGATATCCTTACTTAGTTCAAAGTTTTACTCTATGTTGAAGAGAAACTGACAATTTGAAATGATTACTTAACCACAATCAATTCTAAAATTCAAATCTTGCTGCAAATTATGTCTGTATTTTGAAGGGGTGAAGGGGGAAAATGTTTTTCATCATTTTTCCCTGGATGGAAAGTTAGGGGAAAGTCTGAGAATTCTGAAAGGGGCAATATTATTATAATTTTGATGACTTTTGCTTTGATCTTTTGATTTTTAAATTGTGTTTTTATGTGTAGGGCACCTAGTATAGCATTGGACTGATAAGTTCAATCTAAATGAGAATTAAAAAAAATACAATTCTGTATTCTGATAACAGGATTTCTACTATTTGCTTTTCGTTCAATTCCTGTTCTTTTATCAGTAGGGCTTATCTTCAGGGCAATTTAAATCTATTTATTATCATGAGGCACTTAGGCTTCTCCTGTAGAATCATTGACTAATAATTGATTTTTTAAACTTTTTGTTGTATAATATACCATATGTACAAAGCAAAGAAAAAGAAAAGCAATAGTTTCAAAGCACTCTTCAACTAGTTACAGGACAGTTCCCAGAGTTTTTCATGGGCTACCATACGATCCTCTCAGATTTTTCCTTCTAGCTGCTCCAGAATATAGGAAGCTAGAAGGAATAAATATTTTTTTATCATCACAATCAACTTTTTTCTTTCTTTTGTGACAAATAACAAATACAAAAAAGCAATACATTTCAAAGCACAGCACCACCATTGTTGTGAAACACATTTCAGATGTGGCATGGGTTACAATTCCACAATTTTAGGTTTTTATTTCTAGCTTCTCTAAGATACTGGAGGTTAAAAGAGATAACTATTTAATGATTCAGCAGTCATATCCATTTGTTAAATCCTATCTTCTCTGTATAACTCATATTTGATCTTTCTATCCTTCTCTTTAGGGGTGTTTGGGCTATTGCCAGTATAACTTTTTCATAGTAGAAGGTTTGTCAATAATGTGGGATAGGGAGATGGGACTAATTGATGTTCTGGAGAGGTTGGGCTCTCTAGGTTTCATGACTTATCTGGTCCAAGGACCCATCTAGAAGTTGGAGGTCTCTGGAAAGTTACCCTAGTGCATAGAACCCTTGTAGAATCTTATATATTGCAGTAGATGTTCTTTAGGATTGGCTGGAATGGTTCTGATTGGGGTTTGGTGAGTTATGATAGTTAGCAGTGTCTAACTGAAGCTTGTGAAAGAGCAACCTCCAGAGTAGCCTCTCAACTCTATATGAACTCTTTCTGCCACTGATACTTTGTTACACTTCTTTGCCCCCTTTTGGTCAGCATGGAATTGGGTTGATCTCACCGTGCCAGGGCTGGACTCGTCCCTGAGAGTTATCTCCCACACCACCAGGGAGATTTTCACCCCTGGATGTCATGTACCATGTAGAGGGGAAGGCAATGATTTCACTTGGAGAGTTGGGCTTAGAGAGAATGAGGCCACATCTCAGCAACAAAAGAGGTTCCCTAGAAGTAACTCTTTAGCATACCTATAGGTAGGCTGTTTCTCTGCTACCTTACAAGAGTAAGCCTCAATATCAAGGGCTTGGCCTATTGATTTGGGTGTACCTAAAGTTTGACACAGTATCAGGGGATTCCCTGATGGTAAAGTTTAATGATTCCATATTTTTTTCTCCTATCCTTCAAGGGACTTTGCCAAATCTTTTTGATTATATGCTTAAAATATTCTGGGATGTATCCAGGCATTAAGATATGCAAGATTAAAGGACCTATTTATTATTCTAGGCTCCCTGTGTTAAAATTATTCAGATGAGCTACACAGATAAGTTGAGTTAGATTACATGCTACAGAAAATTTCAGTTCCAGACCAATAAAACTTTCTTGCTTTGTTCTCAAAGAGTATGTGTGATTCTAAAATATAGACAATGTTTTCTTTACCTCTGTGTTCTGAACTACTTTAACCCAGACCTGATCAGCTTTGTTCTTACCTCTAAATACAAGGCTATATATATGCATATAAAACAGCCTCTCAAAATATAGAATTAAAAGTTACCACCCTGGACTAAATGTGTCTGCTATAAAGCCCCTGTTTTCTTATAAACATTTTCTAAGGAGTATGATACCATAATTGCTCTTTTTGTTCTGGCTTATTTTGCCTCACCAAATGTCCCACAGATTCATTCACATCGTTACATGCTTCACAACTTTGTTCCTTTTTGTAGCAGCACAGCATTCAATCATATGTATACACCATAGTTCACCAATCTACTTATTAGTCAGTGCAGAATTCAGCCACTTGCATTCATCAGGCATCATGCATAAGGCCTAAAGTCCACAGTCCATCAACACTCTCAATTTTAGAAAATTTCATTGTTCCCAAGAGAGAGATAACCAGTAAACACATCTTCACCAAATAGGAAATCTAAACCTCTTCTTAATTCTTGTCTCTCCCCCATTATTTACTTCTGCTGTTACTGTGGCAGTGTTGATGTTTTCCTTTTAAACATAGCCCATAGCATGCAATAGAAGTTCTCCTCTGTACCTTGGACTTAAACATTCTTTTTCATGAACAATAACTTTGAAGTAGTTCTTTCAAGAACTAATTTATATTTCTAGTGTTAATCAGGGAGACACATAGGTCTATACAACCCTTTCGATCTTTCTGATCTTCAATAAGATAATGCTGCTTATAGACCCTCTAGAGAACCACCTTCATTTCTATCTCTTCCCTTACATTGGAGTTCAACCTAATTAGCTAACCATTCACCTATCTCTAGCATCTATGTATCTCCAAGTCCTCTGTATTCTGCATTATAAACCTCTGATTTTAACATTACCGTGGCCATGAAAGTGGAATTATACAGTACCTATCATTTTGTGTTTGGCTTAGTTCACTCAGCATTATGCCCTCAGGGTTCACCTATCTTGTCATGTGCTTCAGAATGTCATTTCATCTTACTGCTACATAATATTCCATCTTATGCATATACCACGTTTTGTTAATCCACTCACCTGCTGATGGGCATTTGGATGGTTTCCACCTTTTGGCAATTGTGAATAATGCTGCTATGAACATTGGTGTGCAAATGGCTGTTTGTTTCATTGCTTTCAGCTCTTCTGGGTATATACCAAGTAGTGCTGGGTCATAGAGCAACTCGATATGTAGTTTCCTAAGAAACCACCAAACTGTCTTCCGTAGTGGCTGTAATATTATATGTTCCCACCAGCAGTGCATAAGTGTTCTAATTTCTCCATATCCACTCCAACATATATAGTTTCCTGTTTGTTTAATAGCAGCCATTCTTAAAGTTGTGAGGTGGTATATCATTGTAGCCTTGCTCTGCATTTCCCTTATAGCCAATGAAAATGAACATCTCTTCATGTTCTTTCGAGCCATCTGCATTTGCTCTTAAGAAAAATGCCTATTCATATCTTTAGCCCTGTTCTAGTTTGCTAGCTGCTGGAATGCAACACACCAGAGATGGATTGGCTTTTAATTAAAAGGGGATTTATTTTGTTAGTTCTTCAGAGGAAAGGCAGCTAACTTTCCACTGAGGTTCTTTCTTACATGGAAGGCACAGGATGGTCTCTGTTGGTCTTCTCTTCAGGCCCCTGGGTTCCAACAACTTTCCCCGGGGTGACTTCTTTCTCCATCTCCAAAGGCCTGGGCTGAGCTGCGAGTGCTGAGATGAGGAATGCCAAACTGCTTAGGCTGTGCTACATTGCGTTCTCTCATTTAAGCACCAGCCAATTAAGTCAAACGTCACTCATTGCAGCAGACACACCTCCTAGCCGACTGCAGATGTAATTAGCAACAAATGAGGTTCACGTACCATTGGCTGATGTCTGCAGCAACAAGACTAGGTATGCTCACCTCGCCAAGTTGACAACTGAATCTAACACAAGCCCATTTTAAGTAACTGGATTGTTTTTTCTTTTGTTGTTGAGTTGTCTGATTTCTTTATGTATACAGGATATCAAAACTTTGTCTGATATGTAATTTCCAAATGTTTTCTCTCATTGAGTTGGCTGCCTCTTCACCTTTTTGCCAAGGTCTTTTGAGGTGTAGAAACATTTCATTTTGAGGAGTTCCCATTTATCTAATTTTTTTCTTTTGCTGCTTGTGTTTTGGGTATAAAGTATAGGAAGCTACCTCCTATTACTATGTCTTAAAGATGCTTTCCTACATTTTCTAGTAGAAACTTTATGCGGCTAGTTCTAATATTTAGGTGTTTGATCCACTTTGAGTTAATTTTTGCATAGGGTATAAGGTAGGGGTCCTCTTTCATTCTTTTGGCTATTGATATCCAGTTCTCCCATGCCCATTTATTAAAAAGACAATTTTGTCCCATTTCCATGCATTTGGGGGCATTGTCAAAAATAAGTTGACCATAGATTTGGTGGTTAATTTCTTCACTCTCATTTCGAACCCATGGGTCAATACTTCCATCTTTGTGCCAATACCATGCTGTTTTGACTGGTGTGGCTTTATAATAGGCTTTAAAGTCAGAGAATGTTGATCCTCCCACCTTGTTCTTTTTTAGGACACTTTTGGGTATTTGGGGTCTCTTTCCTTTCCAGATGAATTTGTTAACTAGCTTTTCCAAATCTTCAACGTAGGATGTTGAAATTTTGATTGGTACTGCTTTGAATCTATAAGCCAATTTGGGTAGAATTGACATCAACTATATTCAGCATTCTTATCCATGAGCAGGGAATGTCTTTCCACCTATTTAGGTCTTCTTTGATTGCTTTTAGCAATGTTATGTAGCTTTCTGTGTACAAGTCCTTTACATCCCTAGATAAGTTCATTTCTAAGTATTTGATTCTTTTAATTGCTATTTTGAAGGGAATTTTTTCCTTAACTGAATCCTCAGTTAGGTCATTGCTTGTATATAGAAATGGTACTGATTTGGGCACATTAATTTTATATCCTGACACCTTGCTGAATTTATTAGCTCAAGTAACATTTCTGTAGTTTTCTCAGAATTTTCCAAGTATACTATCATGTGATCTGCAAATAATGAAAATTTTACTTCTTCCTTTCCAATTTGGATGCCTTGTATTTCTTTGTCTTGCCTGATTTCTCTAGCTAGAGCTTCTAGCACAATGTTAAATAATAGTGGTGACAGTGGGTATTCTTGTCTCATTCCTCATGTTGGGGGGAAGCTTTATGTCTCTCTCCACTAATTACAATGCTGTCTATTGGTTTTTCATATATTCCCTTTATTATACTGAAGAAGTTATCTTTGATTCCTATCTTTTGAAGTATTTTCATAAGAAATGGATGCTGAATTTTGTCAAATGCTTTTTCAGCATCAATCTAAATGATCATGTGATTCTTCCTTTTTGATTTGTTAATGTTCTGTATTACATTAATTGATTTTCTTGTGTTGAACCTTCTTTGCATTCCTGGTGTAAACCCCACCTGGCCTTGGTCTTTAATTCCTTTCCTTTAATGTGTTGTTGGATTCAATTTGTTAATGTTTTGTTGAGAATTTTTGCGTTAAGTTAATGGGGGAGATTGGCCTATGTTTTCCTTTCTCATAGCATCTTGACCCGGTTGGTATTAAAATATTAGCTAATAAAATGAGCTAGGTAGAGTTATTTTTCCTCAATTTTTTGGAAAAGTTTGAGCAGGATTGGTATTAGCCCTGTTTGGAATGTTCGATAAAAAAAAAAGCCCTGGGTTTTTCTTTATAGGTAGATTTTTGGTGACTGATTGAATGTCTTTACTTGTGATTGGTTTGTTGAGATCTTCTATTTCTTTCTGAGTCAGTGCAGCTTGTTTGTGTGTTTCCAGGAATTTTTCCATTCATCTAATTTGTCTAATTTGTTGGCAGATAGCTGTTCATAGTATCCTCCTATGATTTCTTTTATTGCTTCAGTGTCTGTTATAATGCACCCCTTCTCATTTCTAATTTTATTTGTAGTTTATCTTTTTTTTCTTTGTCAGTCTTGCTAGTGACCCATCAATTTTATTGATTTTCTCAAAGAACCATCTTTTGGTTTTATTGATTCCTTCTATTGCTCTTTTGTTCTTCCATTCATTTATCTCTGCTTTAATCTTTGTTATTTCTCTTCTTCTGTTTGTTTTAGGCTTAGTTTGCTGTTCTTTCTCAAGTTCCTCCAGATGAGCAGTTAAGTCCTCTATATTTTGTTCTTTCTTATTCTTTAATATAGACATTTAGGAAAATAAATTTCCCTCTCAGCACAGCCTTTGCCGCATCCCATAAATTCTGATATGTTGTGTTCTCACTTTCATTTGTCTCCAGAAAGCTACTGATTTCTCTAGCAATTTCTTCTTCGAGCCACTGATTGTTTAAGAGTGTGCTAATTAATCTGCATATATTTGTGAATGTTCTCATTTTTTGGTGGTTTTTTATATCCAGCTTCGTTCCAGTGTGATCAGAGAATGTGCTTTGAATAAGTTCAATACTTTTAAATTTATATAAACCTGTTTTGTGCCTCAGCATATGATCTGTCTTGCAATATGTTCCATAAGCCCTAGAAAAGAATATATATCTTGGTTTCTTAGGTGCAATGACCTATATATGCCTGTTAGGTCTAATTCACTTATAAAATTGTTTAACTTCTCTATTTCTTTGTTGATCTTCTGTCTTGTTCTATCTATAGAGGGGAGTGGTGTATTGAAGTCTCCTACTATGATTGTTGAAACATCTATCACTCCCTTCATTTTTGCCAATGTCTGTCTCATGTACTTTGGAGCTCCTTGATTGCAAGCATAAACATTTATGATTATTATTTCTTCTTGGTAAATTTTCCTGTTAATTGATATATAATGCCCTTTTTTTGTCTCGTATGATGTCTTTACATTTAACATCTATTTTGTCTGATATTAGTATAGCTACTCCTGCTTTCTTTTGGTTATAACTTGCATGAAAAATCTTTTTCCATCCTTTCACTTTCAATCTATTTGTATCTTTGTGTCTAAGATGACTCTCTTGTAAGCAGCATATAGCTGGATTATATTTCTTAATCCATTCTGCCAATCCGTATCTTTTAATTGGTAAGTTACTTCATTAACATTGAAAGTTATTGCTGAAAAGGTGTTTCTTAAATCCAACATCTTATATTTTTTAATTTTATTTGTCAGATCTATATATTCTTTTCACTTTTTCTCTTTTGATCCTTTAAGTTACCCTTAGTGGTACTCTTGAATTCTGTGGCCTCCTCCAGACCTCCCTCTCTTGCCTTTTTTTTCAACTGGCAGAACTCCCTTTAGTACTTCTTCTAGGACTGGTCTCTTGTTGACAAATTCCTACAGGATTTGCTTTTCTGTGAACATTTTAATTTCTCCCTTAGTTTTGAAGGACAGTTTGGCTGGGTACATAATTCTTGGCTGAAGGTCTTTCCCTTCGAGGATCTTAAACGTATCATACCACTGCCTTCCAGCCTCCATGGTGCCAGTTGAGCAGTTTGAACTCAGTCTTATTTGGTTTCCCTTGTATGTAGTAGCTTTTTTTTTCTCTTGCCGCTTTCAGAATTTTCTGCTTCTCTTCAACATTTGACAGACTGATTAGTATGTGTGTTGGGGAATGGCTATTTGGATTCATTCTACTTGGAGTTTTTTGAGCTTCTTTGACATGTATATTTTTGTCTTTTATAAGGGTTCAGAAGTTTTCCTTCATTATATCTTCAGCTACTCTTCTAACATTTACTCTTCTCTTCTCCTTCTGGTACACCAAAGATTCTTATTTTTGTGCACTATTTTTGTCTATCATTTCCCTGAGATCCAACTCAATTCTTTTCCATCTTTTTTTCCATTTGCTCATTTGAGTGTTTGAAATCAGTTGTCCTGCCCTCTATTCTTTCTTCTGCCTCTTGAAATGTGCTGTTGTGTGTCTCTAGTATGTTTTTCATTTGGTCTAAAACATCTTTAATCTCTGTGATATCTGCCATTTTTTCCTACGTATTCTTTCAAATTCATCTTTATGTTCTTCTAGTGCCTTTTTGATCTCCTTTGTCATTAGCCATCCCACTTATTGTATTTAATAGAGTTATATGAATATTTTTGATTAGTTGTTCCAGTGTCTGAGTCTCCTCTGGTGTTTTAATTTGGTCATTAGGCTGGGCTATATCTGTCTGGATTTTGATATGCTTAGTTATCTTCTGCTGTTTTTGTTGCATGTAAATATTTTGATTGATTTTCTTTGGAAGTTGGTTTCCTTCAGTAGTCTAAAGCCTTGTGTTTGGAGGATGGAGGTATAGCAGTATATAGGTCATAGAGCAGGGCACAACAGCATGGTGATGCATTGCAGTGCAGGTATAAGTGCAGGTTGGGGATGATACACTGGTACCTGTGAATGTGGGTGCTCAGCAGCCAAGGAGGGTATGGCTGTGTGGATGCACGGTTCTAGGGGGTATGGCCCTGGTGTGTGCTGGTCTAGGACATGGGACCCTTTGTGCATATGTGCAGAGCTATGGCAGTAAGTCAGTGTTACACCTGCATGGGATGGGTGTAGATGTGATCCAGCTTCACATGTCAGCACTTTCCCAGAACTGGGCAACACGATGAGGTCCATGCACCTGTGTGAGTCTAAGAGTGCCATAAAGTGATGTACATGTGCAGAAATCTCAGGGGGTGTGGAATGGGGCTGTGCAAATGTATGGGCTGGGGGCAGGTGTAGCCTGGGTATTGATGTAGGTGCCCCCAACCTTTATGCATTGGTAACAGTCTGCAGGGAGTGGGGAAGGGGAGGTAGTGCTTGGGAGAGCCACAGGAGACATGGGTTGGGCTGCACATTGGGTGGGGTCTGGGTTGGGTATGCATGCTTGGGGTTGGCAGGGTGGGGTCTCTTGAGCATGAAGAGTGGTGGTGGGTGATGGGCTTCAGGTGCATGGGCTGTGGGGTGAGTCGTGGTTTGTGGGGCCTCACTGATGATGGTAGCACATTCAAGGAATGCACTTGGCTTTATTTCTAGTGCCCGTCTCCCTGTCTGTGCACTCCTATGAGCTCCAGGCTTTTGCATTAGTCTCCAATTCTCTGCTTCTCTGTTTCTCAGCTTTTGCAACCAGGGCCACCCTATGTGGTACAGAAGATTCTCCCTGGTCAGTTACACTCTGGAATCGCTGTCTCAGTTACCCTCTCGTCCCTTCTCTAACTTTTCTTGGACCAGGGCTGAACTCTATCTTATTGAACCATCTTCCTAGAACTTAGAGTCCTAAAAATTAATTTTACATTTTCTTAGCTTGTAGGGTAGGTACCTCATAATGAGTAGTAACAGGCTTTCACTTTGACCACTTGTGAATCTATCTTAAGGGTTCATTTGGTATTTTTTTAAGTTTGAAAAGTGTAGGCAATGATATTTCCATGGAAAGTGAGAAAGATGAAACCAACATTGCCAGTTTTGGTACTGGATGAATCTATATCATTAGTAATTGAAATCAATAGCTTAGCATGAAGAACGGAAAAAGTCTAACAAGCATCTTCTATTATTCCAGAATTACTTGTGAACTTAGAGTACAAGTAATGTTTTAACAAGTAACTTTGGAAAGGTGTCAGAAATTTACCTAGAATTTGCTGATTATGAAAGAACTTTCAGTAATAGAAAAAGTACCTCCTTAACAAAACATAAAATATTGTTGTTGGGTATTCTTTTTTTTTTTGCAAAATAAATGCATTATTCATTTTTTTTTGCAAAATAAATGCATTCTTTTTAATAGCTAAAACTGCAGAATGCATTCTCTCCTTTTTTGAACTCCCTCCATTGCATATAAGTTCAGTCATCTAAAACTCCAACATATGATATTAAATTGTCACTAAATGTAAGAGGAAATTGTAATATAATAGAAGTATTTATTTAATCTTATTTATTTATTTGTTTGTTTGCGTGTTTGTTTATTACAAGAGCAGGCTCCGGGAATCGAACCCAAGTCTGTGGAATGGCAGGCGAGAATTCTACGACTGAGCCATCGCTACACCGCCCTACAGGTGATTCTTGACTCCTCTGTCATATAGCAAGGCACAGAGCAGCATCTGCTGGTCTCTCCCTTCTCTTTGGGGTTTCCTTGCTTTCAGCGTCTTGCTTCTGTGGCTTTCTCCCACTCTCTGTATTAATCTCATTTATAAAATGTTTGAAGTAACCTCATAAAAAGATCCTACATACAGTAGGTTTACACCCACAGGAATGGAATAGCTTTAAAAACATGATTGTCTTGGGTACCTACATTTCCAAACCACCATGCTGACCATGGAAAAATCATTTAGCTTCTGTTCATCTGCCTCCTCATCTTTGAAATGGAGATAATGCAAAATTTCCCTTCCAAATTTGCAAAGTATTTATGAAGATGCATGAACTAAAATTGTTTTTATTGTTAACTTTCCTCACAAGGTAGCATTCTGCAAATCCAAAGAATCATTAGAATATAAAGAATAACATTCTGAGTCAACCAAAACTCTCTACAGTAAATCCACAGCAGTGTCAAAAGAGACAGGCTTTCCTATATAGCCTGATAAGAATCTCAGTACTCTATGTCTTAAATACTCTTATCTTTCCCCTTGACTATCCATTATGGATCACTTAATATTATTATTATTATTGCATGGGAAGGCTCCGGGAATCAAACCCAGGTCTCCAGCATGGTAGGCAAGAATTCTGCCACTTAGCCATCATTGCACCACTCTCAATATTATTTTTAAACCATTCTGTACTTATCCCCTTCCTTCCTTCTTTCTTTCTTTCTTTTGTTTTTTCTCTCATTCATTTGTCAATTCCTTTCTTCCTTCCTTTCTTACTTCTTGCATCTCTTCTTCAACTCTTACTGAAGGCCTACTATTGCCTTAGGTAATAAGAAAACACAAAAGTAGGAAAAAGGAATGGTATGCTAGAAGACATAACAAAATAATATATGCTGAAATGAGAAGCTGTAAATATTTCCAACTGTAACTAGAAGTATAAGTGGAAATTGATGAGAAGTGAAGCTAGAGTAGCATGTAGGGGTAGATTATAGAGGGTTTTAGGTTCTCTTTTTAGGGGTTCTACATGAGGTAAGCAAGATCTCATGAAGAATTTAACTATGGGGAAAAGGTGAAAATTTTGACATATCTTCAACCCTGTCAGCTGTGGGAGTAAGTTAAAATGAGTAAAAATGTTTGGTAGGTGTGGAATAACTATAGAACAAGGAGAGAGGAAGAGTTTGGGAAGAAGAATTATTTCAGTTTTAGATACGTTAAATTTCACCTCTTTGTTGGCTGTCAATAAGGGGAGTACTAGTAAGAATGTAACATCTCAATATCCTTACATATATGTTTTCCTCACTCTGAGCATTCTTTCTTCATCTTTTGTTCTGGTGAATTCCTAGTTATCCTTTAAGCCTTAGCTTAAATACTACTCCTCATGGAGGTTAGGACTCTTCATTCATGTATTTGCTGTCATAAAATTTTATAATTTTCATTCCTAAAATTCATAATTTTCTATTTGTATTTATTTATGTTAATATCTGAACACCTTTCTCTCACAGCAGATGGTAAAGTACATGAGATCAAGGCAAATGAATCTGTATTTTCATCTGCTTGGTACAGATAAACCTCTTATATGAATAAGTCTGGCTCAGGTATTAAGGGAAGATGTCTAAACATAGAGTAACATAAGGTTCCAAAATAATTTTTTTATAGAGAAGTAGATAGAACAAAATCATGATAGTGGATGGAATTGCTTAAGTAGGATGCATAGGATGGAACAAGCACCAAAGATGAAACAAATTAGAAAGTAAATTCTATGAAGAATGGGAATTGAGTTGATCACTTTTGTAATTACAGAGCTTATAACAAGGTCTGAGATGCAGGGAACTCACATATTTGTTTAATGAATAAATGAATGAAAAACACTTCTATTTAAAGGCCTGATAGACCTCACATATGTGGACATAATAGTATATTTTCCATAAATATTCTTTTTTTTGCTGCTAAGTTTCCCAGTTCCAGCTACCATTCCTCGTACACAGTTTCCAGATCTTTTACTACCTTGGGGCCTGTTCTCTCAAAAGGCTAATTGGTCCAGGTCATTCTGAATAGGCAATTCTCCTCCAAGTGAACCAAACATTCACAGAGTATTCCCACCAGTAGAAGATTATTAACTCCTTTATTCTGGAATTTACATTTATGTATGTGCAGACTAATTCAGTATTTTCAGAGCAATAATGTCTTGTTTATCACATTGACCTTAGTGCTTTTTTGAAAGTGCTCTGTATTCCCATAAAAGCCATGTTCTTTTAATCCAATCTTGTTGGGACAGACCTGTTGCTGGGTGGGAACTTTTGAGTAGGTTGCCTCCATGGAGCTGTGATCCACCCTATTGTGGGTGGGAACATTTGATTAAGTTGTTTCCATGGAGATGTTTCCCGCGAAAATCAAGGTGGTCTTAATCATTTTACTGAAGCCCTATATGAAAAGAAGAAAAGGGAGAAAACTTAGAGAGAGCTCAGAACCAACACAGAGAGGAGAGAGATGAAACAAAGACACAGGTATTTCAAGATACTAAGCCAATCAGTGAAATGCAGAGTCTGTCCCAGAGAAGCTAAGTGAGGACCCACAGATGCTTAGAGAGAAAGCTACTGGAAACAGGAGTTGAGAGAGTCATTTGAAACTAGAAGCTCGGGGAGAATAACAGCAGACATCACCATGTGCATTCCCATATGACAAAGAAACCCCAGACCCCATTAGCCTTTCTTCAGAATCAAGATATCTTTTTCTTGATGCCATAGTTTGAACAATTTTATGGCCTTACAACTGTAAACTTGTGACATAATAAGTCGTCTTTGAAAAGGCCAATCTTGGGTGGGCCATAGTGGCTCAGCAAGTAGAGTTTTCACCTGCCATGCCAGAGACCTGGGTTTGATTCCCAGTGCCTGTCCATGCAAAAAAAAAATTAAAAGGCCAATCTATTTCTGGCATATCACATTACAGCAGTGCTAGCAAACCAAAACAGATTTTGGTTCCAGAGAAGAGGGGTGCAGTGGTCTGCAAATGCCAAACATGTTGGAACAGATTTTAAAATGGATAAAGGGAAGATTCTTGAAGAATTGTGAGGAGTATTACAAGAGAGGCCTAGAATGCTTTGAAGAGATGGCTGGTAGGAATATGAATGCAAAAGGTGTTTCTGACAAAGTCGTACACAGTAAGAATTCATGTGTTATTAAAAACTGGAAGGAAGGTGATCCTGTATTAAAGTTTCAGAGAATTTGTCAAAATTTAGTGCTGGTGCTGGATAGAAGGCAGAATTTGAAAGTGATGAGCTCAGATATCTACCTGAGGAAATTTCCAGTCTAAATGTGGAAAATGTATCCTGGTTTCTCCTTGAAACTTATAGGGAAATGCAAGAGAAAAGGGATAATCTGAAACAGAACTCTTGGATACAAAGAAACCAGAAGTTGATAGTTTAGAAAGTTCTGGGATTCTTGAAAATGAGACCCAGATGTTAGTACCCCATGTGAGGATTTAACCAAACATGGAACCAGTCAGCCATATCAGAAAAGGCCAGGATTGGAGATGGAGTTATCCATAAAGGATTTGTGGAAAGTCCTATTGTCTGATGGTTTAAAACCCTGTGTGTTGCATGGAAAAATAAGTTTTTTGTGAGATCTGTATGAATGGAGCCACAGCCAGTCTGGATGGAAAAACAGAGAAAAGGGACAGATTGAGGGAAAAATGAACCTGAGAGGTAGAACTGTGGAAGCTAATTTTTGTGCCAAGAAATCTCAGGCCAGAAGCGTGAACCCACCTGTCCATATAGTAAGGGTGAGTTTGCCCTGGAAGCAAAGGGTCATCCTTCCTCCTCAATGTTCAGGAGCAGTCTTGCTGCTTCAGGCCTCAGAGTGGGTGGAGCACATTCCCCAGGAATTGGGGAAAGACTGCACACCACTCCACTGTTCTGAAGGGATTGAGCATGTGACCTGAAGATGGCAGCATCCAGTTGTCACCCAGATACTTGAAGAGGATGGGACCTAGAACAAGGTGCTCACTCCAATGTTTATATATGATGGGATGCTCACCACAGTGTTTAGAGAGAGCAGGGCCATAACATAAGCCCTTGTAAAGGGGGGAACTGCCAAACTCTCAAGCCTTGAGGATGAAACATCATTCTATAAATGACCCTCAGACTTTGAAATCTAATAGATTATGCCCCGCAAGTTTTCAGGATTGTTCAGGACTGGTTAGCACTGTTTACCTTCCATTTCTTTCCATGGCAATGGGAATGTACATCCTGTGAGTGTCCCTCCTTTGTATATTGAAAACATATAACTTATTCTGAATTTCACCAGTCTACAAAGAGAGGAGAATTTTGCCTTAAACAGATCATCCTTGTAACTGACTTTGATAAGATTTAGTTCTAATTTGACTTTTTATTGTATTTGTATTGTTGGTGCAATAGTGTAAGGCTTTTGTGATATTGTGATGTAATGAAGATATTTTGTATATAGAAAGAACATATTTTTTGGTGGGGTCCAGAGGGTGGAATGTGCTTGTTTGAACTGTTATGTATAACCTTGAATCAACAAAAGGTTTGATTTAAATAAGCCATTCTTAAAGGAGTTTAACCCTTATTCTATACATTTGAAGTTGATATTTGTGACCTAGTAGCATCTGTCACAATCGTTTTGACTCATTATTTCAGCCAATCAGATTTTTCTTATTAAATTTGGTTCTATATTAGGTATTCTGCTGAGGCATGCCATCCACAAATTTGATAAGCTTATCTATACTCTTTGTCTTAATTGTTTGTTAATAAAAAATGACATAGTTAAGTTCAATAAGGAAGCCCTATAGTTCTACACTGTAGACAACAAAACATATCAATTAACTAGAACTCTTCATATTTATTATGAAGTTTCCTGACTCACATATCTTTGACTCTGCATCTCTCTATATTGTAAATCTATTCAATTTTAAGGTAGTAAACTTTTATGAGATGACTACTAATAACAAAACATTATGAAAGTCACCAAAATATTATGTGTGGCCTTTTCCAAAATGTGGCTGAAACCCAATTCACTATGTCTGTGGCATCTATTTAATCTACTAATGCAATAACACTGAACATATTTACTTGCATTCTTATCAAAACACCCCAAATTCCATCACTTCAAAATCTTGTATCTTCAGCTAAACGCACCATCAATATATGACACAGTTATGATTAGCACATACTCCAAGGAAAGATAATATACAGTAGGATAAAGATTAATTGATTTTGGCATATTTGATCCTGCTTTTTCCATTTCAGGACCAGAAAGCCATAATGAATGAAGCTAATAAAAAGTGAACAGGGTTCTGTAAAAAGTGAAATAATAAAGATGAACGTTCAATTTTTGTGGAGCATTGTATAGGCTCTGCCCAGAATCTGCATAATAGATGCCTATCACGAATAAATCCTTTGTTTGAACATGGACATCTAAATTCAATAGAGTCCACTAGAGTATCTGATTAGATTTGTCCCAAAGGATGGATGGTTCAGAAAGCTCCTTCAAGGCACTGTTTCTCCAAAGAGCAAAGGCAATCTTTGAATTGTTGGCTCTTTATATTTTTAGAGAGTTTAGGGTGCGGTCTTAGTGGCATTATATTTTTTTTAACTTAAAGTCACTAAAGGCATTGTTAAAGGTCAGATAATGAAGGAAAAAAATACATGGTTTTAGAAAATGCTGGGAAATTAGAAGAGAAACTGCAGTAAAGAGGAAGATACCTATTTCAGTGGAGCTTACAACTTTGGTCTATACACATGTCTGAAGTACTTGCCCATCAATTGACAATAAAATAGAATGTAGAAGTTCTGAAACTTATAGATACCAAAAAAAAAGCATTCTATTTTTCTCATCTCCCCCCAAACAGTCCCTGGCTCAGCGCTTCACCATTGATAATCAGTTTTATGATGAAAAATAGAGCCTAAAATGGTTGTAGCAGCAGAAAATTTACATTTATGCTTGAATGATCACCTCTAATGATTATGCAGAATAAAATTACAAATCGGCTCTTATTCCTGTTCTGGCCATGCCTTGAAACTGCAGGATATTTTCCAAGGTGGGATTTTAGTGTCAACTCAGATTAAGCCCTCTTTCTCTGTAACGTTTAGAAGTAGTCTCATACTCTTAATTGAGAAACCTAGGTTCTGCCAAATGAGGTCATGAGGTCATGCCATTGAAGGTGTTTAAGCAAACACCTCAACAGAGATAATTCTGTACATAGCTGAGGGCAAGAAAAATCCTACACCAGAAGAATGTTGAAGCCTTAAGATTTATGTAGAAAATACCTTTGACATGTACCTACTCTTCAAAAATGAAAAAAAAATGGCCAATCATGGTAAAAAGAAAGCATCATGTTCAAAATATTTGTGAAACTGTAGCACAATTTAATATTTAGGTATAATATTTCATATATTTTCTAAGCACCTTATACATTTTAAGCCATTTAGTGTACCCAATAGTGTTATAATTATTCCCTCATCACAGATGAGGATGTGAGGCATAGTGAAGTCATTCAAGTAGCCCAGGTTCACATGGTCAGTAAGTGGCAGAATCAAAATACAAATCCAGGTGCATCGGTCTTAGACACCATGCTCTATATTCTTGCACTATATTGTCTCTTAATATGTAGCTTACAAAAAGATTTGGCTGTACTAAAATCATATACTAAAATACTGTCAACTATTAAGTAGGTGTAACATAATTACTGCTAGGAGGTAGATAGAATTGGACTTTCCTACAGAAGAATAGAGTTACAAGAGAATTGATCTTTTTGTGTTGCTCTTCATTCTGAGAACAGGGAAAAAAAGAAATTAAAGCACCAACTACCCCTTGAAGGGAATGTGTGTGTATGTGTGTATGTGTGTGTGTGTGTTAAGAAACTGAGTGACTTTGTAAAATTTGATTGGAGAATACCAGGTTGACATAAATAAGTTCCTGGCTTTGTAAATATAGGGAGAAAACTCAATTATTAAAATGTTAGGAAGGCTATGTGTGACTGTGGGAGATATTTTCCAGGGATTTCCTCAGTGAACCTTATTGATAACAGCTTTATTCTCAGAAGGTCTGTATGTCTTAGAGAAAACATTTAACTAGCCAGATTGTATTTCCTGTATTTGAAAAAAAATTCCCACTCCTGGATTAAAACTACTAACCTGACTGCTAAATTTTGACCTGATAGTATTTTCCAGTTTTGATGCCTAGTATTAAAAGAAAGGGACTCAGCTTTTAGGGAGCATACTGTGGAAAGGTAACCTATTTGAATGGCAGCAGATATCACACATTGAGTTAAAACTTGCTATGTAGTAGTTCTTTTCAACCAGCATCTACAAGGATAAATTAATCTGCTGCAATAGAATTGGAACAGTTTCCCAAAATCTGAGCCTATGAAGTTTTTTGACAAGTATGAATCAATTTTAAATCTCATTTTAATTTCAGGTTAAAAAACTGTAAATATTAATTATTTTCCTCTGTTTTTGTTCTGATTCAGTTTCTTTCTAGTACTGTTATCCATTCTCTTTCAATATTAGCATTCCAATAGGCAATGTTGAGACCTTATTTCAAAGGAAGTTTGAAAATCATGCTCTAGCTTGTTGATTGAAAAAAATGCTAATGCTAGCAAAGTGACTTCATTTACTATTGTATAAGTGAAGGGAATAGGCCACAAATATGAAAACTCTAATTTGAAGTAATCATTCAGTGGGCATCCTATGTCCATAAGAAAACCAGACTGACTGTACTTTTACACACACACACACACACAAATACATGAAAAAAATATATAATTCAGCATAGAGTGACATAATCATCATGGAGATGTAAGATATCCCCTGGAAAACTGTCCCCTCAGAAACAACTAATAATGGACAAATCCCACTTGCTTGGAACTCTGAATGATGACAGAGTTTGGAGAAGGACTCCCCAAACACTGAATCAAAGAAAAAGAAAAAAATAAACACCAAAAAAAGGTAATAGATTTAACTCTTGGAACTGCCAACTCAGACCCATCCCTCTTATTTTGGTCCTGAATGGCTTAAGAGTGAAACAGAGGCATTATGGCTGAAATGCTCCTTCCCATGGATGCAACCATACAGCCACTCATAGCAGCAAGTTAGAAACCCATGGCTATACAGGCACAAGATGCATGCATGCAGAGACCCATGGAAGAACACAAGTGGCTGAGGAGTGCCACGTACAAATGCATCCCCAGAAAAAAGTGACTGTAGCAAATTGTTGGTAAGAAATGCACATACTCAGCCTAGTCTCTACTTGTTGGATTATGTAAATGATAAATGGACCTTTCTACATTGACCTAACTTTCTGGATTGTTACCTTCTGGCTCCCCAGGGAGGGATACCCTAATGGGGAAGTAATCAAAGGCAGAAAAGTCTCACAGTGAAAAAGAGGGAGTGTTGAACTTCTATAAAACAGGATACATGAAAAAAAAGAAAAGTGTAATATAAAGGGAGAGGACTGAGTGAAGGAAAGAATTTAGACAAACAATAGGAGCTGGGTAGAAAATTCAACACACAAAAAAACAAATAACAGATGAGAATTTCCATAGGATGAAAAGAGAAAAGGAAGTTTTCACCTGTAGGTAAAACAGTTGCACACAAAAGGGAAATCTTTAAAAATTATGCAGCATATCTATTCCAAGAATCAAGTTCAGAAGAGCTGAGAAAACGTGAACAGTTAAACACTGGCTACTTTAAAGATTGGATATAAGCTGGACTAAGTGTCAAAGAAGAGCCTTAACACATAGCTGACCTACAATAAAATACTGAAACAAAAGAGAAAAACTGACCATCAGACTTACTAACTCAATATACTCAGATGTCTACAAATCAGCAAAAAAATGAAGCCATAGTAAGAGACAGGGAGACAATGTTTCAGTCAAGGGAACAAATTAAAACTTCAGAGCAGATGCAAAATTTAGAACAACTACTTGAAGAAGTTCATATAAATCTCCTAAATAAATTCAAAGATATGAAGGGAAATATGGATAGAAACAAACTATTGGTGGATATAGTGTTAAAGGATATTAAGAAGATTATGTGTGAGGAAAAAATTGAAAGTTTAAAAAGAAACATTACAAAAATTATGGGGATGAAAGGTACAGTAATAGCGATAAAATCTATATGAGAATTACGCCTTCACCAGCATAATCAATTTGAGAACATCCACATTGTTCTGAAAAAGAAAAGAAAAATACACACTAAAGCCATACAACAGCAGATTTGCACAGGCAGAAGGCAAGAATTGGTGAACTAGAAAACTGGGAAATCAAAACCATACAGTGAGAAGAACACATAGAGAAAAGAAGAGAAAAAATTGAGCAGTGTCTCAGTGATTTGAGTAACAGCATGACATGGAACATACAAACATGCATCATGGAACTCCCAGAAGAGGAAAAGAAGGGAAAATGGGCAGAAAAATTGTTCGGGTGATAATGGCTGACAATTAATGAAAGAAAAAAATATACATGTGCAAGAAGTGCAACATACTCCGTGCAAAACAAACACTGAGACATATCATGAACCATATACTATGAGGAAGATAAAAAGAAAATTCTGAAAGCAGTGAGACAAAAATGATTCATTAAATACAAGGGTTCTTCAATAAGGATAAGTGTCAATTTCTCATTAGAAACGATGGAGGTGAGAAGGCAGTAGTTTGATATAATTAAGTTACTGAAAGGGTGACAACTGCCAGTCAAAAATTCTTATCTGGAAAAATGGTCCTTTAAAAATGAGGCGGTGTTTAAAACATTTGTAGATAAAGAGAAACTGAGAGAGTTTGTCATCAAATGACCTACCCAACAAGAATTACTAAAGGGAGTTCTTCATGTTGAAAGGAGAAGACAGGAGACAGTGGTTTTGAGCATGGTGCAGAAGTGAAGAGCTTCAGTAAAGTTAACTAAATTGGCAAATATAGACCCAATAGCCTTGTATCCTCAATAAATAATTTTGCTCTTTAATTTCTATAAGAGTCAGTATACAAATGAATAAGAAAAAGTCTTGTTTCCCCATAATGGACATAAAAATGTAAAAAAAAAAAAGAAGGTAATATAGGAGAAAACAACATAGAGTTGGGAAATGCAGGGATATTAAGAAGATTATGTGTGAGCAGGGATATGGGAGCAGAGAATGTGTTTGCTCTTGAAATTAAGTTGGCATCTGTGCTGGTTTGAAAGTGTGTACCCAAAAAAAGCTATGTCCTTTAATCCTAATTCAATATTGTAGGGTGAAAAGCTTTGATTAGATTGTTTCCAGGGAAAGGTGTGGATTTTGATTAGATTATTCCACGGAGATGCAACAGACCCAATTGTGAGTGTGGCCTTTTGATTAGATGGAGATGTGACACTGCCCATTCAAGATGGGTCTTGATTAGTTTACTGGAGTCCTTTAACAGGGAGACATTTTAGAGAAAACACAGTTGTGTCAGAGGTGACAGAGATGCTTGGAGAGATGACAGAGAACAGATGCCTAGACATGGATGTTTGGAAATGCAGAGCCCAGCAGACCTCACCATGTGCCTTCCCATGAGACAGTAAGCAAGCTAGAACCCAGAGTTGTGTCCTGGAGGAACTAAGTGAAGGCCCATAGATGCTTATAGAGTAAACCACTGTCATCAGAGGCTGGAGGCATCAGAACTGGGACCAAGAACCAGCAGACACTTGCCACATGCCTTCCCATGTGACAGACATCAGTCTTTCTCGAGTCAAAGTATCTTTCTGTGGATGCCTTAGTTTGGACTTTATGTAGCCTTAGAACTTTAAACTTGTGACTTAATAAATTCCCTTTTTTAAAAGCTGTTCCATTTCTGGTATATTGCATTCTGGAAACATGAACAAATTAATACAGTATCTTTTCAAATTAGTAGGCTATAGATGCAGGTTGGGTAATGCAAACTCCAGGGTAACCACAAAGAAAGCATTTTAAAACTATGGAGAAACAGGTATACACAAGTGATTTGGTGGTAGAATGCTTACCTTTCATGCAGGAGATCTGGATTCAATTCCTAGACCATGGGCCAAAAACAAAACAAAACAAAACAAAAAAATCTAAATAGAAGCAGAAATGAGAAAGTTCTTCTCATTTGGGGAAGTCAGATACATCCCCAAAGACCGATTATACACAAAAGGAAGCAGCAATAAAAGAAGACAAAGACAAAGAAAAACCTAGCATATAAAATTCAAAAAACAAAATGGCTAAATTAAGTAGTGCCTTTACGGTCATAGAATAGTTTTTTTCTCTTTTTTACTTTTTTTTTTTTTTTTGCTCTTCTCGCTTTTAAAAAATATGAAACACTTCACGGATTTGCATGTCATCCTTGTGCAGGGGCCATGCTAATCTCTGTATTGTTCCAATTTTAGTATATGTGCTGCCGAAGCGAGCATATAACACTGGGTTTTAATGGATTAAACATCCCTAGCAAAAGACACATGTTGGAAGAGTGGATAAAAAGCAAGGTCAAGGATGGGCCACAGTGGCTTAGAGGGCAGGCCACTGTGACAGCTGGCAAAGTTCTCGCCTGCCATGAGGAGACCTGGGTTCGATTCCCGGTGCCTGCCCATGTGAAAAAAAAAAAAAAGCAAGGTCAAACTATGTGTTGTTTACAAGAGACTCACCTTAGAACAACAATAATAATAATAATAATAATAAGTTGAAAGTGAAAAAAATGGAAAAAAATAATCCATGCATAGCATAACCAAAAGAGAACTAGGGTAGCTATACTAACATCAGACATAGTAGACTCTTAGTCAAAAGCTGTTACAAGAAACAAAGGACACTATAAATTAACAAAACTGTCACTTCACCAAGAAGAAATAGCAATCATGAACATTTATGCACCTAAACACAGTGCCTCAAAATACATGAGGTGAATACTGGCAAAACTGGAAGGAGAAATAAAAACATCTAAAAGGACAGTTTGAAACTTCAATATACCACTCTCACCAATAGATAGACTGTTTAGATAGGAATCAATAAGGAGACAGAGAACTTCAATATTGTGATAAATGATCAAGTCCTAACAGATAAATACAGAATACTGCATCACACAAACAGCAAGATATTTGTTTCTCTCAAGTGCTTATGGATCACTCTCCAGAATAAGCAACATATTGGGTCACAAAACAAGTGTCAATAGATTTAAAAGATTTAATTTACACAAAGCATATTCTTTGCACAGAATAGAATGAAGCTGGAAAACACTAGTAGACAGAGAACTGGAAAACCAACAAATATATGGAAGTTCATAATGCCCTCTTGAACAATCAATGGGTCAAAGAAGAAATCACAGGACAAATGAGTAAATATCTTCAGAAAAATGGAAATGAGGAAACATCTCAAATCTACAGGGATGCAGTGAAGGCAATGCTGAGAGGGAAATTTAGAGCCTTAAATGCTTACAATAAAAAAGAATAATTAATTAAAATCAGAGAACTAACTGCACACATGGATGAACTAGAAAGGAACATCAAAACAAACTCAAAGCAAACAGAAAGAAAGAAATAATGAAGGTTAGAATAGAAATAAATGAAATAGAAAATAAAACACATTAGAGAACATTAACAAAATAAAAAGATGGATCTTTGAAAATATCAATAAAATCAACATAACTTTAGCTAGACTGACAAAAATAGTGAGAGGTTGTAAATATTAAAATCAGAAATGAGAAATGGGACATTACAGCTGACCCCACAGAAATAAAAAAGGATCATAAAAGGTTACTTTGAACAACTATATACCAACAAATTAGACAATGTAGATGAAATGGGCAAACTCCTAGGAACACACAAACGATCTACATTGATTCTAGAAGAAATAGAAACTTTCAACAGATCAATTATAAGTAAAGAGATGGAATCAGTTAACAAAACCCCCCCAATAAGGGAACTCCCAGGAACAGATTGCTTCACACCTAAAGTCTACCAAACGTTTAAAGAGTAATTAATACCAAAGTTGTTCAAACTCTTCCTAAGTATAGAATAGGAGGGAATACAACTTAATTCATTCTGAGACCAATGTCACTCTAATATCTAAACCAGATAAAGATAGCAGAATAAAATAAAATTGCAGACAAATTTTTACTATGAATATAGTACAATAGTCCCAAGAAAATACTAGCCAATTGAATTCAACAGCATACTAAAATGATTATGTGCCATGATCAAGTGGGTTTTATCCCAGTTATGCAAGGTAGTTCAATATCTGAAAATCAACTAGAGTAATACACTACATTAATAAAATGACAGACAAAATCCACATGAGCACCTCAATTGTTGAAGAAAAAGGATGTTACAAAATTCAGTGTCCTTTCTTGATAAGAGCACTTAGAAGAATAGGAATAGAAGGAAACTTCCTCAACATTATAAAGGACGTATTTGAAAACATCACAGCTAATATTGAAATCTTTCCCTCTTTGATCTGGATAATGATAATGAGGCCCACTGACACCACCCTTATTCAACATTTTACCACTGTAGCAAGAACAGTTAGGCAAGGAAAAGAAAGAAAAGGCATCCAACTTGGAAAGTAAGTAAAAAACACCCCCTCTTTTTCAGATGACATGATCTTATATAAAGTTTTTTAAAATTTTGCAGCAAAGCAACTAGAGCTAATAAAAAATTCAATGGGGTGGCAGATTGCAGATCAACATACAACAATCAACAGTGTTTCTATACACTAGTACTGAGCAATCTGAGGAGAAAATCAATAAAATAATTCCATTTGCAATAGCAACTAAAGAACCAAATATCTAGGTAAGATATAACCAAGTATCTAAAGGACTTAGACATTGAAAATTCCAAAACTTTTCTAAGGAAATAAAGATCTTAATAAGTGGAAAGTCATTCCCTGTTCATGAATTGGAAGACAAAATATTGTTAACATGTCAATTCTACCCAAAACAATTTATGGATTCAATGTGATCTAAATAAAAATCCCAACATCTTACTCTCAGAAATGGAAAAGCCAATTATCAAAATTTTTTGAAGGATGTGGTGACCTGAATAGCCAAAACCATCTTGGAAATGAATAGAGTCAGAGGACTCAAACTTCCTGACTTTAAAACTTATTAAAATGCAAGTTTGAAATAATAAGGGGAGATAAAGGGTGAAAGTTGGGAAGACTGAAATACTAGTGGTTAATGAGAGGGAGGGGTATGGATATATGAGATTTATTTATTTATTTATTTATTTATTTTTCTGGAGCGATGCAAATGTTCTAAAAATCATCATAGTGAAAAATACAAAACCATGTGATGATATGGTGAGCCATTAATTGTATAATATAATTGGACTCTATGTATATGGAGATTTCTCAAAAATATTTTTTAAAAATAAATAATAAAAGCCATAAAACAAGAACAACAAAAAAAGCAACTTTGCATGGGTGGTTCATTGGCAAAACACTGTCCTGCCATGTGGAAGATCCAGGTTTGATTCCTGCCCTTTGCACCCAAAACAATAACAACACTTATTACAATGCTACAGTGGTCAAAGCAACATGGTACTGGCACAGTGATAGTTACATAGACCAATGAAATTGAATTGAGAGTTCAGAAATAGTTTCTCATATCTATGGACAGTTGCTTTTTGACAGGCTGCCAAGTCTACTCTATTGGGAAAAGGTAGTGTTTTCAACAAATGGTGCTGGGAGAACTGAGTATCTGTGTGAAAAGAATGAAGGAGGACTCCTACCTCACACTATATATAAAACTAACTCAGAATGGGGCATAGACCTAAATATTAGAGCCAGGAGTACAAAACATGTAGAAGAAATCATAGACAAGCATTTTCAGGATTTACTGCTAGGCAATGGTTTCTTAGAATTTACATCCAAAGCAAAAGCAAGAAGAGAAAAAAAAAGATAAATGGGACCTCCTCAAAATTAAAATTTTTTGTTCTCAAAAGATTTTATCGGGCGGCTGCCGTGGCTCAGCAGGCAGAGCTCCGACCTGCCGTGCTGGAGGTCTGGAGTTTGATCCCTGGTGCCTCCTGCCCATATGCAAATTAAAAAAAAAAAAAAGATTTTATCAAAAAGTGAAAAAAACAATCTACCCAATGGTACAGAATATTTGAAATTACATATCTAATAAGGGTTTACTATCCAGAACACATAAAAACATTGTACAATTCAACAATAAAAAGACAAACAATGCAACATAAATATGGACAACAGTTGAACAGATATTTTTGCCAAAGAGAATATACAAATGACTAAACAGCACAGGAAAAGATGTTCACTGTCATTAGCTATTAGGGAAATGCAAATCTAATCCATACGATACCATTTCACAACCTCTAATGTGGCTCCTGTTTAGAAAAAGAACAGAAAATTACAAGCATTGGAGAGGATGTGGAGAAATAGGAACATTCTTTCATTACTAGTGGCAATGTAAAATGGTGCAGCTATTGTGGAAGACACTTGGGCAGTTCCTCATAAAGCCATGTATAGAATTTCCATACGATCCAGCAATCCCACTCCTGGGTATATAGCTCTGAAGAATTGAAAGCAAGGCCTTGAACAGATATTTGCAGACCATTATTCAAAGCAACATTATTTGCAACTGCCAAAAGATGGAAGCAACTCAAGTGTCCACTGACCAATGGCTGGATAAACAAAATTTGGCATATACACAGATTGGAATATCATTCAGCTGTAATAAAGAAAGTACTAACTTATTTGTTGACATGGATAAACTTTGAAGATTTCTTGTTGAGTGAAATAAGTCAGACCCAAAGGGACAAATATTTTGTGTTCACATTGATGTGAAATAATTAGGTAATAAAATTCATAGAGTCAGAATCTAGAATATGGGTTACCAATGGATGGGTTGAGGGTAGGGATAGGGAGTTAATGGCCAATTTGTACAGAATTTCTATTGTGATATATTGCACATTTTGTAACAGCTGGTGGTTATCGTAGCAGAACATTGTGAATATAAAATATATAATGACTACCGACTGGAAGAAAATATTTGCAAAGTATATATCTGATAAAAAGCTTATGTCTGAAATAAAGAATTCTTAAAGCTCAACAATAAGAAAACAAATAATCCAGTTCAAAAATGGGTAAAATAACTGAACAGAGTCCTCAGCAAAGAAGACATATAGATGGCAAATAAGCATATGAAAACACTATCAGCATCATATACCATTACATAACAGCAAATTAAAACAAGAATGAGATACAATACCACCACAGCTTTTAGAAATGGCTAAAATCCAAAACACTGACCATACCAAATGCTGATGAGGATTTGGAACAACAGGAACTCTCATTCATTGTTGATGAGGATGAAAAGTGGTGCAGTCACTTTGGAAAAGAGTTTGGAAATTTTTTACAGAGATAAATATAGTCTTACCATATGATCCAGCAATTTTCTTCTTAGGTATTTACCCAAATGACTTGAAAACTTATGTCCACAAAGAAAAACCTGCACACAAATGTTTATAACACCTTCATTCATAATTTCCATAAATTGGAAGCAACAAGATGTCCTTCAATATGTGTATTAATAAACAAATTGTGGTACCTCTAAACAGTGGGATATTACTTGATGATAAAAAGAAATGATCAAACCACAAAAAAGACATTGATTAAACTCAAGTTAAATATTGCTATATAAAAAATCCACTCTGAACTTCATCCTCTATGATTCCAATGATATGATATTCTGGGAAAGGCAAAACCATAGATATGATAAAAAAGATAAGTGGTCATCTGCATTTGGGGTGGGCTGAAGGGATGAGATTGTGTAACAGGGGCTTTCTAGAGTAGTGGAAATAGTCTGTATGATACTCTAATAGTGAATATATGACATTATCTATTTGTCAAAACCCAAAGAAATGTAGAGCACAAATATGGACTTTAATGTAAACTATGGACTTTAGTTAATAATAAAATATGGATAATGGTTCATTAATTGTAAACAATGTATCATCTTAATGCAAGATATTAATAAAAGGAGACTCTGTGTGCGGGGGAGGGGAGGATATAAAAGATCTCTCTATTATCTGCTCAATTTTCCTGTAATCCAAAACTTTTCTGAAAATACTCTATTTTTAAAAGTTAAAAATAAAGTATAAAAAGACAAAAAAAAATCCAGCATTAGTAAAAATGTGAAGGCTATGCTGGTCATCACTGATTTACCTAAGCTTTGTGATATAGCAAAGTAATGCCACAAAAAGCACTTAAAATGACATATACACAGACAAATAAAATCACTCTGCTGAAGTGAAATAAATGAAAGAATATTAACTAGCAAGTCGCAAGCTTTGGCTAACAACTTTTCCTACTAGAGGTAGAAGGTATCCTAGCATAGGAATCACTTCTTTCCCAAATAAGGAAAGTAGAACCTCACTGGTGGAGGACCCCCCCCCCCAGATAACAATATATATTCCAAACCAAAGACTTAAAATAAAAATTTCAATGCTAATATATTCTAATTTAGTAGTTTTTCAAACTGTGATTAACCATTCCTAGGGCTTCTAGAAATATTTGAGCTAAATTTTATTTTAAAATTTTGTCTTAATAAATTTACCAATTAATAAAAATGAACAGTCAAATGTGATATATACCAAATTTCAACTTCTTGTTGAGACTTCAATCTCACTAAATTTGTTCTGTCAAAGTTACCACTACATTTGCACTGTCAAAGTTACCACTTGGAATAAAACTGCTTTTTCATCTCTAGGCCATCCTAGAAATTTTTCCAAGAGTGCCATTGATGTCTTTAGCACTGACCTGGTCTTTTAAAAAATGCCCTGTCATAATCCTTATAGTTTTTCCAAGGCACACCAAATTAAATGCCCAGTAATACTCAATATTATCTGTTCAGCATGTTTGACTAAGCTTAATAGCAATTTGTGTAATAAGAAAGGAATAAGAATGGCATTGTATTGGTCTTAGTTCTTTTATTGAAAATGGTAGTTCTTCCTTACCCAAGTTAAAAACATAAAACAAGAAATTACATCAATTGAAAATGCTGCTAAAGTTGTTTTTTAAGAAGTTTGCATTTGCAACTGCTTCTATAAGTGAATCAGAATCTTCTCTATTTTAAAAAGAGATTAAATGGATGCTGAAGCATGAAAACAGCTGCTTTTTCTCAAGTGGATTTATAATTAGCAATGATTTTATAAATATGAACTTATCAATTAATATGCATATATTTTATAATATTTACTTATATTTAATGATTTATATGTATTTATACTTATTATTTTTACTTTGGGGAATCAATGTAAGATTTAATTTGGGATGGGCCACAGTGGCTAAGTGGCAGATTTCTTGCCTGCCATGCTGGAGATCCAGGTTCAAATCCCGGTGTCTGCCTATGTCAAAATAATAATAATAATAATAATAAGATTTAATTTGAAGAAAATATTTCCACTGCCAATAATTTTTAAATTATTGTTCTAATACAAACTTGTTCTAATTATAGAAAACAGGAATTAAAATACATTTATCAGATTCTGGGAGGATGGAGCAATAGCTACAACATAATTTTTCAATTTTTCCAGATCCCCATATAAAAAGAGAAAACACAACTAAACAGCAAAACTAAATATCTACAAATAACATTTACAAGGAACATAAGTGATATGAAGGAGGTGATGCAAAGTCTTATATGGTATACATGTCTATACAAGAGGAATAAGTAAACAATAGGGGTGGCATCTGTTGAATTTGAGAATGGAGAATGCCAAAATAGTCAAGAGGTGTTCACTGGAAAGTGTAGGAGGCCAATTTGAAAAGAATAACAAAATTAGAAAGAATTTTGCTCTCTCCAATAGCAGATGAATGGAAGGAGCTCATGTCAAGAACTGAAGTGGCTAGAGTCATCTAACTTTTATGAACGCTCTCATCTGATCCTCTAGTGTTCTGTTGTAGAACAGGCCCTCAGGAGAAAATGCTGGGAGTAGAATAAAAATTGAGCAGGATAAGGACCACAGAGAAAGAGGAAGCTAGACCAAAGCAGGGGGAGAAAAGAGAGTTAGCAAATCTCAGAAAGCAAGCAGCCATATTTTTGGATACTATATTTAAAAAAATGAGACAGAGATTTGTAAGGTTAGATGAACTTTTCTGAATCTCACTTTCCTTAAACACTTCAATAAAACTAACTTCAAATAAACTAGCAATAAAAAATTATCAAGAGTAAATCCTATACAAAGTTATGAATTAAAGAATTGAGAATGGCCAGAACAACTTCTCTACAGGCAATATAAGCACCACAGACAGATAGGCCTATGTGCTGGTTTGAAAGGATGTATGGACCCTAGAAAAACCATGTTTTAATCCTAACCCCATTTTGTAAAGGCAACCAGTTCTTCTAATCCCTATTCAACACTGTATGTTTGAAATTGTAATTAGATTATCTCCCTGGAGAGATGACTTACGGAATCACATCTTGATATGATCTTGATGTGATCGTGATGTGATCTTGAGTGATCAAGAGTGGTTGCTAAAATCAATTAGATGGGGTGGGCCATGGTGGCTCAGCAGGTAGAGTTCTCGCCTGCCATGCCAGAGACCCGGGTTCAATTCCTGGTGCCTGCCCATGCTAAAAAAAAAATCAATTAGATGGAGATGTATCTCCACCCATTCAGGTGGGTCTTGATTAGTTTATTGGAATCCTATAAAAAGAGGAAAATTCTGAAGAAAAGAAAAGATTTGGAGAGAGCAGAGAATGCTGCAGCACCACGAAGCAGAGTCCACCAGCCAGTGACCTTTGGAGATGAAGAAGGAAAACACCTCCCAGGCAGCTTCATGAAACAATAAGCCAGGGGAGAAAGCTAGCAGATGATGCTGTGTTCACCATATGCCCTTCCAGCTGAGAGAGAAGCTCAGACTATGTTCACCAAGCGCCTTCTCACTTGAGAGAGAAACCCTGAACTTCATCATCCTTCTTGAACCAGGTATCTTTCTCTGGATGCCTTTGATTGGACATTTCTATAGACTTGTTATAATTGGGATGTTTTCTCAGCCTTAGAACTGTAAACTTGCAACTTATTAAATTTACTTTTTAAAAAGCCATTCTGTTCCTGGTATATTCTGGCAGCTAGCAAACTAGAGCAGCCTATAAAACAGATCAAAAGTGTAATCTACTATTTCAAAATGAGCCAAAGATTTAATGAAATGATACACAAAAATTTAAAAAGTCTGAAATCAGAATTTAACAAAACTCACAAAGGAAATGACAGAATTTACAAAGAATTAGAAAGGGGAGTAAAATCATTTCTTAAATGATGACTAAATTCAGATGGAGTACCAGACTACATACATAAAATGGTCAATGTCTTAAGAAAAGCAGAAAGTATAATAGAGAAGCATTTTAAAAAGAAAGAAAAAGTTAAAAAAAAGGATTAGAAAGAAAATGAAAAAATACTGAAAATTTAGAAGGAAGAATAAATATATAGATAATGGAAGTCCTTCTTGAAAGAAAGAAAAGAAAACAAAACATATACTAAAAACCTTAACTTCAGAAAATATTCTGTGAAATTTTAATAAAAAATTGGAATCTAAATATTTAAAGAGAACCCTATGTATGTGATAATATTGACACAGAATGAAAAATATGATATATTCTAGTTAAATCACTAGACTTGAGTAAAGAAATACACTTTAGGTAACTGAAAGAAAATAACTTATAATGGAAAATCTTATGATGGAAAGAAAATTAGATTATCATCACCCTTTTTGACAGCAGCATGTTCTTCATGTTACTACATGAAAAAACTATAGTAAAATGTTTAAATACTCAGGGAAAAAATGTGTGCCAAGTTAGCAAAACTAACTTTCAGGTATAAATGTCATAAATAATTTTTTTTTCAAAAATCAAGAACTCAGGGAATATCATGCCCATGAATCTTTCTGAGGAATCTGATAAATAATAAGCTTTGCACAATCAAGATGACTAGTGGACCTCAATATAAGAATAGATTATGAGCATCATATATTTAGTTTCTTGCAGTTCTAAGGATAATGAGTGCTGAAAGAGAGAATGCTCTGTGACAGCTACATGCTTTAACAATGTAGATAAAATACAAAAGTTTTAGAAATTCATAAAAAAAGGGAAAACCTATATAAATATATTTTCATGTTTTCAGCCATCATGCTGGGGGTAGTAATAACCATTCTTTTCCTGAGACCAGTGTATGTGTAATCAGAGGTTTAAAAATGATTAATTATAGTATATTCCAATTTTATCACCTCCCCCCATGTTATTCAGAAGCAGGAATTTCAGTGTAGAATAAAGGAAATAGAAATGTTATAGGAAGGAAGTTAAGTAAAATTCTGTAAATTTGAATGTGAGTGGTGGAAATAGATCCACCTCAAGAGTTCATAATGATACTCCTGTTCACATTCAAGGCTATCTGTGTGTGTGTATATATATATATATATATATATATATATATATATATATATATATATGTATGTATCTCCTATAGCATCTTAGCTTAGTTGATTAAAGGTCCTAGGTAAAAAACCAATTCAATAGTTTTGAGCAAGAAATGAAGCTTTATTTTGTATCCAATGCCAACTCTTGGTTGTGGATTTTTAAAAATGTTTGCTAAACTACCCAAGTAGGATCTATTGAATTAGATGGTGTTTGGGTCTGAAAAGGCTTAAAATGTGTTTTACTTTAATAATATGCTTCAAGAAATATTCAAAAGTGTAGATAAGATAATTTAAATAAACTTGTATGTATATGCACACATCCTATTGCTCCAATCAATACACATACATGCAGATTCCTTTTCATGTTGAGTCTGTGGGGTGGGAAAGGAGAGAAAACCACTTTATAAAAAAATTAAAATATTTTGCCATCAAACAAAAAAAACTGACTGATTCCAGGTTTCTAGGTGTAGGGCAAAATACATACAAGATGAGCCTGGGATATTGTGTAATTCCAGATGGCAAGGAAGCTACCAAATATTACTAAGGTCATATAAAATTAACTTAATAGCCAACTGGAAGAGAGTCCCACTGACTGAAGTGAGGATAGTTTCAACTTCAATAATGATATTAATTACAACAGATTGAAACCCATGAAATACCTTTAAATTCTGAGTTACATTGATATTACCAATAAACAAATTGGTCCCTTTTAGAGGATGACAGAAAAATAATTCATTATTTTGAAAACTGATAAATAAAGGGAAACAATAACTTTTCCTATCTTTCTTTTATGCACTGTACCACTGGGCAACAAATAGTAGAAGAGAGGAAGTCTTTAGGAAATTATCCAAAAGTTAAATATGAAATGGCATAATTAGAATATGACCATTTTCAACCCCTCATGAATGAGTATATATGGGAGTTAAATATCAATGGTTGTTAAAATTACTCAAAGGGAGACACGCAGACATTTTATGCCTCCTATACTTTTGTTTTAAACATGAGTTGGCATTATAGAAGGACCAAATAGAATCTGATGTCTATTTGATTCTATAGACATCAAATTCTATAGATCCAGACTGAGTCTCTGGATCCAGTTGCCAATTTGGAAGTGATTCAAAGGACAGAAGAACACTTACAACTTGACATTGAGTATGCAACATAAATATCCAGATGTGAGAACTCCATAAGTCAAATGGCCCAGATTCTTCCATGATATATTGGGAAGAAATGAAAGTGAACATGAGTATGGATGAGGACAAAAAGTAAAAACAGAAATAGTAAGAGGAAAATAGCCTAAGGCAGCTATGGGCCACCATAAAGTGTATCAATATGTGCATTATGGGAGTCCCATGAGATGAAAGAGAAATGGGGTAGAAGGAATAGTCGAAGAAATAAAGACATAGACTTTCCCAAACATAATGTTTGGTAGAATTCAACATTGAATACATCTTAGCCTGCAGTATACTATGAGAGCAGATTTTTGATAAATTTAATTTCACTAATAGATATATAAGTGCTAAGATAGACTGTTTTATGTATGTCAATTTTGATATGTTGTATTTTTCAGGGAATCAATCCATTTTATCTAAGTTATCAGATTTATTCGCATGAAGTTAGTAAGGTTTCCTCTTTCCTACCTGATATGGTAATTTTGTATTTCTGTTCTTGAGTAGTCAAGCTGAAGGTTTACCAATTTTCTACCTATTTTCAAAGAAAAAAATTCTGACTTGATATATTTCTCTTTAAAAATTTTTCTATTCTGTTAATATATTTTCTTAATTTCTGTGACCTTTCTTATATTTAATTTACTTTTTAACAATTTGTGTGTAACTTTATTGGAATATCCTCACACACACCATGTGATTCATCCAACTTATACAATCAGTGGTTCACAATAGCAGCACATAGTTGTGTATTCATCACCATGATCATTTTTAGAGCATTTGTAGTACTTCAGAAAATGAAATTAATGAAAAAGAAAACCCCGAACATCCCATACACCTTATCACTCTCTCTTATTCACCACTAGTATTACAATCTAATACACACATACACACATATACATATATATGTATGGAGCAAAGCAAAACATTCTAATATTTAATTTATTTTGCTTTACTTATTCTTGCTTCTTATTGTGGAATATTATATCACTGATTTTAGAACTTTCTTTTCTTCTTAATATATACATTTATGGCTATAAATTTCCCTTTAATCATTGCCTTACCTACAACAAAATTTTTTGATATATTTCTATTGGGCTCAAATTATTTTTGTAATTTCCTATATAGTTAATTCTTTGACATAGGAATTTTTAGAATTGTTTTATTTAGATATGATACATTCATTTATTTCTAATTTGATTCTATTTTTCATAGAGTACTCTTTATGATTTTAGTTCCTTTAAATTCATTGAAGAAAAATTTTAATGTCCCCATGAAGATATTTCTTGGTAAAAAACCAAAGATGAATAGCTGTAGGGGCAACATTCTATTAATATCCAATTATGTCAAGTTATTTCATAGCACTGTTCAGACCATCTATACTTTTGTCTAGTTGTTCTATAAACTGCTTAGAGAAGTGTATAAATCTTCAATTATTCTGTCATAAGTTCTGTCTATTCCTATTTTATGGATTTTGCAGATATGTTATAAAGCATATACACTTTTATGTATGTACGTTATGTCTTTTAAAGAAAGGACCTTTATTATTTCTGGAAGTACTGTCCATTCTTTTTATCAGAGAAGTTGTAGGTTTACAGAAAAATCATGAATAAAATATAGGATTCCAATAAAAACCCCACCACCACCATGCCATGGTGTGGAAAATTTGTTACAATTGATAATAGCACAGGTATATAATTATAGTATTAATTAAAGATCATGGTTCCACAAAAGGTTCACTGTGTAGTATTATTCCATGTGTTTTTTTAATTTTTATTCTCTTACCATATATATAATCTAACGTTTCCTTTATTAATCACATTTGGAAATACATATATTTTCAGTGCTTATAATTGTGTTCACAATGTTGTATTACCATTACCAATGTCCATTACCAAAATATTTCTATCATTCCACCTAGGAAACTTGTACATTTTAAGCCTTAACTTCTCATTCTCTATCCCCATGTTGTCTCCTGGTAACATACATTCTAGATTCAGACTATCTGAGTTTGCTTATTCAAATTGTTTCAAAACTGCGAGAAAAAAAGATATATAATAAAATAAGGCATCAGTGGATAAAAGAGATCAAATAGAGTCAAGAGGCTAGTATGGACGCTACTCTTATGCAACCTCCATTTAGATAGTGCTAATTGCCATTGTTTCATAATTCCCAATCAACATCACTCCTGTTGACTCTTAAGAACAATTAGGATCCAAACTGAGACTCTATAATGTTTTCATGCACTGTGTTTGCCTTCCTAGAACATGTAATTCCCAGAGGATTCCTAGGTCAAATACATCTTGAAACCTAGAGGGCTCAGCATCTATAGGATTATAAATTAATTACATCCCCTTATCTTTCAGTGTGGACAACCCTTCTTAATATGAGAGAGTCAGAACAGGCATTCCCCAAAGATCCCTATAGATTGGAAGAAGGATTAGAGGAGAAGAAGGAGATATAGCAGAGAAAATGAGATTTAATAAATGAGTATGGCTACCAAATCATTATATTAATATTCCTTCTAGCCTTCAGTGTTTTGGAGGAGTTGGAAGGAAAAATCTGTGATGATGGAATGGTACCCTGTGGCAAACTATGGGATCTGCTCTGTAACTATTTGTTGACACGTGCTTTGAAAATTATTATTTTATTCTTTGATTGCTTTTTACATATGTCAAACTATACAGTAAAAATATTTTAAAATAAATAATTGGTGAGATCATACAATATTTGTCCTTTGGGGTCTGGCTTATTTCAGTCAACATGATGTCCTCAAGGTCCATATTTTCTCATGTATCAGGACTTCATTCCCTTTTACAGACAAATAATGTTCCATTGAATGCATATACCAAATTTTTCTTGTCTATTCACCAATTAACAGTAATTTGGGTTGCTTCCATCTTTTGGCAATGGTGAATTATGCCACTAGGAACATTGGTGTGCAAGTATCAGTTGAGTCCCTGCTTTCAATTCTTTTGGTATATACCTAGTATTGGGATTGCTAGTTAATATGATTATTGTTTATTTAGCTTACTGAGGAACTACCAAACTATCTTTCACAGTGGTTGCAACATTTTACATTGCCACCAGCAATGAATGAGTTTTCCTATTTCTCCACATCCTGTCTGACACATTATTTTCCTTTTTTCAAAATCGCAGTCATTAAAATGTGTATGAAATGGTATGTCGTTGTAATTTTGATTTGAATTTCCCTGATGGCTAAAGACATTGAGCATCTTTTCATGTGCCTTCTGGCCATTAGTATATTTTCTTTGGAGATAAGTCTGCTCAAGTCTTTGTGCAGTTTTTATTGGGTTGTTTGTCTTTTTCTTGTTTAGTTGAAGGGTTTCTTTAAATATTCTGGATATTAATCCTTTATCATATATGTGTTTCCAAAAATTGTCTTTCATTTTGAAGATTGGAATTTTGCTATCATGATAAAGTTCTTTGAGAAACAATTTTTTTGATGAGGCCCCATTATTCTTTCTTTTGTTTCCTCTGCTTTGGATGTACAGTCTAAGAAATCATTGCATAACACAAGTCCTGAGGATGTCTCCCTATATTTTCTTGTAGAAGTTTGTAAGGTCTCTGAACCATTTTGAGTTGAGTTTTGTATATGTTGTGTGGAAAAGCTCCTCCTTCTTTATTTGCAAATGGAGATCTGGTTTCCCCATCATCATATTTTGAAGAAGCGATTCTTTCCCAGTTGAGTGGGTTTTGCTCCCTTTTCAAAAGTCAATTGGCCATAAAAGTGAGAATTGATTTCTGAGCTCTCAATTCTACTCTGTTTTTCTATATGTTGGTCCTTGTTGAAATACCATGCTGTTTTGCCTACTCCGGCTTTGTAGTAGGTATTAAGATTGGGAAGTGTGAGCCCTCCATCTTCATTCTTCATTCTCAAGATGGCTTTAGCTACTCAGAGACCCTTACCATTCCACATAAATTTGAGGATTTGCTTGTCCATTTCTGCAAAAAACATTGTTGGAATTTTGATAAGGATTGCATTGAGTCTATAAATTGCTTTAGGTAAGATTGAAATCTTAATGACCTTTGGTATTTCAATCCATGAGCACAGAATATCCTCCCATTAATTTAGGTCCTCTTTAATTTATTTCAGCAAGAAATTAAGTCTTTTACCAAAAACTTTGTAATTTTCTGCAAACAACTCCTTTACATACTTGGTTAGATTTGTCCATAGATGTTTGATTCTTTTAGTTGCTCTTGTGAAAGGATTTTTTGGTCTTGATTTTTTTCTTCTGGTAGGTCATTGCTTTTATATTGAAAAATTACTGTACTTGCAGTGTTGATCTTGTAATTCACCAGTTTACTGTGTTCATTTATTACTTCACAAAGCTTTGTTGTGAATTTTTTTCAGAATTTTCTGTATATAGGATCATATCATCTCCAAATAAGGAAAAATTTTCTCTTTCTTTCTAACTTGGATGAATTTTATAACTTTTCCTTGCCTAATTTCTTTGTTAAGAACTATCAGTATAATGTTGAATAATACTGGTGACAGTGGACATCCTTGTCTTATTCCTGATCTCAGAGGGAAACTTTCAGTCTTACACCATTGAATATTATGTTAGCATTAGGGTTTTTAATTATGCCCTTTATAATGGTGAAGAAGTTTCCTTCTATTCCTAGCTTGCTCAGCATTTTCATCAAAAATTGTGCTATATTTTGTCAAATGCCTTTTCTGCATAAATTGAAATATTTATGAGTTTTTTCCATCATTTTGTTAATGTGGTGTATGACATTAATGAATTTTCTTATGTTGAACCAAGCTTGCACAACAGGGATAAAGCTTTAGAGCCATGAGAGTCATCAAAACTGACAGAGCCAACAGAATGGACAGTACCCTGGAGAAGTCATTGAAGAGAAAGCTAGCAGATCTCGTTATGTGCCTTTCCAGCTCAGAAAGATAACCTGAACCAAGGTATCTTTCTCTTAATGCCTTAAATTGGACATTTTTATAGCCTTGCTTTAATTTGGACATTTTCATGGCCTTAGAACTGTAAACTAGCAACTTAATCGATTCCCATTTTTTATAGTCATTGCAGCCAGCAAACTAGAACAGATGGATACATGCTCAGATCTTGCCATAAGCATTATACTGCATAACTGCCCTTCAGCTTGAACTAATAAAGTTCTTCCTTATGAAATTTGTCATTGGAAATCTGTTATATTTAAGAAGGTCTACTAATATCTTGGAATTTTCCTAAGAATGTGATGTTTATTTTCTTATTTACTTCTATGTAATGCAAAATTCAGTTAAAATTGTGTTAAGTATTTAGCAAACTTTAAGAAAATGAGCTTCAGTTGTATAGATTGACTTCTAGCAGACCAACATTATTTTTCAATTCCCTTAAAATATATGCATGTGCTGTTTGTACATATGGAATCTATGTACAATAGATATATACCCAGAGTGTAAGGATGAACATATTTTATTAGGTTGTATATAAACCCTTTTCCATGGCACTTGTTTGGAGGAAAGTTTGTTCAAGTCTTGCATTACAGTCATCTTTCCCTTAAATATCGAACATGAAATATGTTTCTACTTTCTCTCCATGTCAAATCACATCTTGATTAAATGAACTTGCTCCTTGATTTACTAAGAATGGAATAATAACATGAATTAATACAATTTATCTCTCATCACAGAAATAATAAAGGGACAAAACTTGGGTGGAAAAAGGGGTTACCACTTTACCAGTAAGGATATGTCACAGTTGTCTATATGAAAAGGGGGCTGATGACTTGAACCTTCTCCCTTCTGAACCTACACTATCTGAAATTATCTGTTCCACTGACTAGTTTCAGTTACTCAGTTGTTAAGATGATAAACAGTATCCAGAAGTTTGGAAATAACTTTGAATTTTTCAAAAGTACAAGGTCAGGAATCAGAGCATTATTCTTGAAATTGCCTCTTGGAAGCAGTATAACAGGTATGTAAAGAGCATTGGTTTTATGGGCCTCATAGACTGGAGATGAATGTTGAGTCTACCACTCAATAGCTGTGGCCTTGAGCGAGTTAATTAATTTCTCTGAATCTCAGTCTTTTCATAAATAAAATGGAGATAGTGATACTTTCTTCACAAGTCTTGTTTTAAGAATAAAATGGATTAATATATATAAGATGTATATTATATTGCCTTGCATAAAATAAAGTCAAAATAATTGTTTTATATAATTATAATTATTATTATTATCATTTTTAATTATTATTTCCAAGGGGCTATGACAGCTCAAGTAAAGATAGAGAATGTAAGAAAGATATGCCATTCCACATTGGGCAGAGTAAGAGTAATTTTTCATAACATAAACACTAGTATCAATTCAGTTCAGTTCACCAAATATTATGGACCACAATGCATCAAACCTGTGCTAGAAAAACAATAGTAAGAAAAGGACAACTAAAGCGTGATTTCTCTTCTCAAAGACCTCACTCCTTATAGGAACATGGATACAGGCAATTCTAATACAGATGTGAACATGAAATGACAGAGATGCACACATTTTATGGGAGTTGAACACAAGTTTTGTTTTGAGGGATGAAAAGAAAGACTTCTAGGTGGGAGAAACATCTGAACTGAATCTTAAATATCTAAGTTCTGGAACATGATGAGACTTATCTGTGAAATATCTTTTCCTGAGGTAATGTTACATAAAATCACAATGATTCTGAAATCAGACGGTATTCAGGTCCACCACTTACTAGCTGTGTGACATAAACAAATTACTGAACCATTGTCCCTCAATCTCCACATCAATAAAATGAAGACAATAACAGTACAAAACTCACAGATTTGTGAGTAATACAAGTGTTTACAACACAGCTGGATAAATTGTTAGCACTATATAGATAACATTTTAGCTATTCTTATTATAATAGCTTTAAAGCAGGAAAAACAACAAATGCTAATCACTCACATTTACATACATCCAGAGAGAAAAAACTAAAAGTGGGTTTAAAATTGACAACAATATTAGCATGTAATTTTACCAAATTTACTAGTGATAGATTGATGTCAGTGATTAGTTGCATATGGTATCTGATTCTGATAAATAAAAAAGATTACATTAAAAAACCTCAGCATTAAAGCAATGAGCTAAAATTCCTTTCCTTATATATGTAGTCAAACTACTGACTATGGCTTAACCTTAGTATAAGAACTAATTCAAAACCCTAGGTATCTAATTCTTAGAAGAAAAGTACTGTTTTAGTAAGTGGTTTTCAAATTGCCCTCAGCTTCTTTGGCAACATCACAGAGGTACTGCAATGAATTATGCTGCACAGCATATCCATGGCAATATTCAGATGAAGAAGAGTTGAAAAAAATCTGACCAGTTAAACACAAGCTACACAAAATTTCTAGAATAAGTTGGGCAGCCACAGGGTGAATGGGTGGTTCAGTGGTAGAATGCTTGCTTTTCATGCAGAAGGCCATGCACTCCCCCCCAAAAAAGAGGACAGTGACAGCAAAATTTGATCAACAATAAAACCCTAGAATAGAGGGAAAAACTGATCTTCAGAGTGAACTCATGAAGATAATCAGAACTTAGATGTCAGCAAAAAAATTACAAACAATTCTACCAAACAGGAACATATGGCTCAGTCAAGGGAAAAAATGAAAACTTCTGAGGAAATGCAGAATTTGGAACAACTGTCAATGATATTCAAATAAATCTCCTAAATCAACTCAAGGAGATGAAGGAAAATATGAATAAGAGATAAAGGATATAAAGAAGACAATGTGTGACATGAAGAAGCATTTGTAAGTATAAAGGAAATATAACAGAAATTATGGGCATGAAAGACACAATATAGTAGATTAAAATACACTAGAGGCAGAAAAAAACAAATTTGAATAGGCAGGAAAGGTCCAGTGAACTAGGAGACAGAACTATTGAAATCATACAGTCTGAAGAACAAATAGAAAAAAATCCAAAAAGAAATTGAGCAGGAATTTGAGTGACAACATGAAGTGCAGAAAACAAGCATGTCAGGGGTGTCCCCGAAAGCAAAGAGAAGAGGAAAGAGGCAGAAAGAATATTGGAGCAAATAATGGTAAAAACCTTCCCAACTCTAGACATAAATATACATGCTCAAGAAGTGCAATGTACTCCAAACAGAATAAATCTCAATAAACCTACTCCAAGACACAAACTAATCAGAATGTTAAATGCCAAGAATTAAGAGAGAATTCTGAAAGTGTTATGTAGAAAACAGGTAGGAAGGGGTGGTGGAAGATATTGAGGTGGAGCTGGTGAGGTTTAGGCTGAGACTGGAGATACAATGTTCTGAGAAAATAAGCAAAGAGCATCTAGGAAGTAAGCCAAACCAATAAGCCACACAGTTTGGTAAAGGGACAAGATGAATAGGTTACTTATTGCAAAGAGGAGTGAGGGGAGCTTTTGCAGTATATGTGTAGGAAAAATTCTGTAGGCAAAATGCATAAGGGAAAACAACGGCTAGGTAACAGAGACATAAGGCCAGCTCAGCATAAGCATGTGCAGTATAGAGACATAAGGCCACCTCAGCACATAAGTATGTAAAATATAGAGACATAAGGTTACCTCAGCAAAAGCATGCACAGTGTGTCGCACCATGGCAGTAGAAAAGGGTTTAACTCTGGGAGGAAGGGGTAGCCTTTCAGGCTGAGAAGGCTGATGTTTGTCCTTGCTTAATAAAGCTGGTTTCTGAAAGCCACCTGAAGACCAATGAATTTTTTTTACCACTTCATCAAGGTATTCCCTCCCAGATAACAAAAGCAGCAAGGGAAAAATGATATGTCACATAGAAGGAATTCTCAGTAAGATAAAGTGCCAATTTTTCAGCAGAAACTATAGAGGCAAGAAGGTAGTGGTATGATAGAGTTAAGGTACAGAAAGATTAAAAACTCCAATGCAAAATTCTTTATCAAGCAAAAATGTCCTTCCAAAATGTAAAGTTTAAAATAGTCAGGTAAACAGAAACTGGGAGTGTTTGTCAACAAAAGCCCTGCCCTACAATAATTACTCTAGAATCTCTGTCATTTAAAAGGAAAAGACAGGATCAAATGTCTTAGAGAAGTGTAAAGAAATGAAGATCATCAGTAAAGGGAACTAAAAGTGTAAATGCAAAACCCAATAGCCCTGTATCCTCAATTTACAACTCTACTCTTTAATTCCTACAAGAGCCAGTATACAATTAAACAAGAAAAACTTGTATTTCTTGATAATAGACATGTAAAATATAAAGTGGTAAAGCAGGATAGAAGCAAAATGAAGCAAGGCAAAGAGAGAGAGATATGATTGAAGGCAATATGTATGCTATTGAAACTAAGTTGGTTTCTTTACAAATTGTTAGATTACAGAGGAGGTAGGGTAATATAAACCCACAAGTTAACCTCAAAGAAAGTATATTAAAAATATATAGAAAAAAATTAGAGAGGGATCAGTCAGATGCATCACAAAAGATGTACTATGCAGAAAAGGAGGTTGCAATAAAGGAAAAGAGAGACAAAAGTGATATATATAGATGAAAACCAAATGCCCAAATGGCTGAAGTAAGTATTGACTTTATAGTAACAACATTGAATGGTAATGGATTAAACTCCCCAATCAAAAGAAACAGATTGGAAGAATGTGTAAAAGGCATGATCCAACCATATGTTGTTTACAAGAGCTTCACCTTAGACCCAAAGGTGCAAATAGGTTGCATGTGAAAGGTTGGACAAAGATAGTCCATGCAAATAGTAAACAAAAAAGAGCTGGGGTAGCTATATTAAATTAGAAAAAGTAGACATTAAATAAAAAGCTGTTATAAGCCAAAAATAAGGAAACCTTACACTAAGAAAAAGGCCAATCCATCAAGAAGAAATATCAATCATAAATATTTATGCATTTAAACATGGTGCCTCAAAACACATGTGACAAACACTGGCAAAACTAGACGGAGAAATAGACACCACTACAATAATAGTTGGAGATTTCACTGCACCACTGTCATTAACAGAACATCTAAACTGAACATCAATAAGGAAAAAGAGAACATTGATAATGAATATGATCATTTAAGTATACCTAACAGACATATACATAACATTGCACCCCAAAACAGAAGAATTAACATTCTTCTCAAGAGCACATGGATCATTCTCAAGGAGAGACTACATGTTGGATTACAAAACAAGTCTCAACATATTTAGAATGATGTAAACTATACAAAGTATATTCTTTGGCCAGAATTGAATGAAGCTGTAATACAACAGCAGGCAGAGAACTGGAAAATCAACAAATATACGGAAGTTAGCAACACACTCTTAAACAATCAAAGGGTCAAAGAAGAAATCACGGGTGGGCCACGGTGGCTCAGCAGGCAAGAATGCTTGCCTGCCATGCCAGAGGATCTGGGTTCGATTCCCGGTGCCTGCCCATGTTAAAAAAAAAAAGAAGAAGAAGAAGAAGCAACCACAATCACAAGAGAAATTAGTTATATCTTGGGATGATAAAAGTGAGAACACAAGAACACCATGTATAAAGACATATGGAATGCAGTGAAGGGAGTGCTGAAAGGAAAATTAATAGCCCTAAATGCTTACATTTAAAAATAAGAAAGAGTTAAAAATCTCAGACTGAATGCTATACCTAGAGGAGCTAGAAAAATAACAGTAAACTAACCTCAAAGCAAGCATAAAGGAACAAATAACACGAATTAGAGCAGAAATAATGAAATTAAGAGTAAAAAACAATAGAGAGGATTAACAACATCAAAAGTTTGTTGAAAAGATCAATAAAATCAATATAACTTTAGCTAGAGCAACATAGGAAAAAGAGAAGACCAAAACAAATAAAATCATAAAGGTGAGGAGAGAAATAAAAAGGACCATAAGAGGATATCATGAACAACTGTATGCCAACAAATTCGACAATCTAGTTGAAATGGACAAATTCCTAAAAATATTTGAACAATATACACTCACTCTAGAAAAAATATAAAACCTCCACAGACCAACTACCAATGAAGAGATTGAATCAGGCACCCAAAACTTCCCAACAAACAAAAGCCCAGGGCCAGATGGCTGCACAGGTGAATTCAAGAATCAGGACCAATACTAGTCAAACTCTTCTAAAAAATTGAAGAGGAAAGAAAATTATTTACTTCATTCTATGCAGCCAACATCATCCTAATACTAAAGCCAGATAAAGATACTACAGGAGAAGAAAGTTACAGTCAAATTTCTCTTATGAATAGAGATGTAAAAAATCCTCAACAAAATACCTGAAAATGGAATCCAATAGCACATAAAAAGAATTATACACCATGTTCCTGTGGGTCTTACCCACTTATGCAGGGGTGGTTCAACATAAGAAAATCAATGAATATATTATACACCACATTAACAAAATGAAGGGAAAAACAAATAATCATCTCCATTGAATTTTGACAAAATTCAGCATCCTTTCTTGATAAAAACACTGGAAAACTAGGAATAGAAGTAAACTTCTTCAACATGGTAAAGGGAATATATGAAAAAAACACTGCTAACATCATACACAATAGTGAAATACTGAAAGCTTTCCCTCTGACATCAGGAACAAGACAGTGACATCCACTCTTACAATTGTTATTCAACATTGTACTGGAAGTTCTGGCCAGTCTAAGAATGCAAGAAAAAAGAAGTAAAAGGAATCCAAATTGGAAAGGAAGAGATGAAATTTTCCCTATTAGCAAAAGACATAATCCTACATATAGTATGTCTCAAGAAATTTGCAAAAAACTACAAGAACTAATAGATGAATTCTGTGGTTGGGTACAAAATGAATACACACAACTTAGTATTGTTTCTATACACCAGTGGTGAGCAATTTGAGGAGGAAAGTTGAAAAATCTATTGACAATAGCAACTAAAAGAATCAAATATCTAGGAATAAATTTAACCAAAGATTTAAAGGACTTGGGCACAGAAAGCTACAAAAAATTGCTGAATGATAGCAAAGAATACTTAAATAAATGGAAAGACATTCTCTGTTCAGGGTTGGAAGAGAAAATATCATTAAGATACCAATTCTACCCAAAATGATTGACAGATTCAACACAATACCTTTTGAAATTCTAACAGCCTACTTTGAAGAAATGGAAAAGCCAAGTATCAAATTTATTTGGAAAGGTAAAAGGTCAAAAACATCTTGAAACAGGAGAACAAAGTTGTTCTCATCTTCCTGTCTTGTAAGCATATTACAACGTTACAATGGTCAAGACGGCATGGTGCTGGCACAATAATAAATATATCAACTAATGGAATTGAATTGTGAGTTTAGAAATAGATGCCATTATCTATGGCCAATTGATTTTTGACAAGGCTTCCAGGACCACCCATTTGGGAAATAACAGTTTCTTCAACAAATGGTGCTAGGAGAACAGGATCTCCATATGCAAAAGAATGAAATCAAACTATATCTTACACCATATATAAATTTTAAGTCAAAATGGATCAAAGACCAAAATATAAGAGCCAGAAATGTTGAACTTTTAGAAGAAAACATACAGAAGCATCTTCAGATTCTTGTGCTAGGCAATGGTTTCTCAGACTTTACACCTACAGCAGAAGGAATGAAAGAAAAAATAAATAAATTGGACATCCTCAAAATTAATAACTTTTGTTTATCAAAGAATGTTGTGATGAAATGTAAAAGAGAGTTTACTCAATGGGAGGAAATATTTGGAAATCACATGCCCTATAAGGGTTTAAAATACAGCATATAAAAAAGACAGCATACGACTCAACAATAAAAAGACAATACCCAATAAAAAGGGGGTCAAAAGACTTGAATAGATATTTCTCAAAAGATTATATACAAATGGCAAGAAAGCATATGAAAAGAGTCTCAATATCACTAACTATTAGGGAAATTCAACTCAAAACCACAATGAGATATCATTTCATACTCATTAGAATGGCCAGTCTTAAAAAAAAAAACAGAAAATTATGAGTGCTCTGAGAGTATATGGAGAAATTATCCATTGCTAGTGGCAATGTAAAATGATGCAGTCACTATGGAAGACAGTTTGACGTTTCTTCAGGAAACTAAATAAAGAATTATCATATGACCAGCTATCCTGCTACAAAGTATACCCAGAATAATTAAAGCGGGGGCCTAAATAGATATTTCACACCAATGTTCATAGTAGCGTTATTATTCACTATTGCCAAAAGATGAAGACAACCTAATTTTCCATCAACAAATGAATGGATAAGCAAAATATGATATACATATGATAGAATATTATACAGTTATAAAAAAGAGTAAAATCTTGATGCATTGCAAACAAAAGGATGAACCTCTTGGACATTATACTGAGTGCAATAAACAAGGCATAAAAGGTGAAGTATTATGTGATCTCATTGGAATGAACTAACTATAATACATAAATTCCTAGAGTTAGAATTTAGAATATCAGTTACTAGAGGATATGTTGGTTGTGAGGAATGGAGAGCTGATGTCTAATTTGTGCAGAATTTCTATTTAAGTTGATTGTAATGGTTTGAAAAATGATGGTGGTAATGGTAGCACATTATCGTGAGCACAATTATCAGTGCTGAATTAAGTATGTGAATGTGGTTGAAAGGGAAGATTGGGAGTAGTGTATGTTACTAGAATGAAAGTTAGAAGATGAAACATGGGACTGTGTAACACTGGGGTTAATAGTACAAGTATAAGAATGTCTTTACATTACTTATAACAAATGGACAAAACTAATACAAGGTGTTAATAATAGTGTGATATATGGGAAAATATACCTAATTTAAGCTATATACTCTAGTTAACAGTTCTATTTTAATATTATTTTATCAATTGTAACAAAGGTATCATACAAATGCTAAGTGTCTGCAATAGGGAGATATATATTTACATGACTGGTGTAAACTTTGAAATTTTCTAATTAAAAATAATAATAATAAAAATGTAGTGTTTGAGTTTTTTTTGAGTAATGAAAATGTTCTAAAATTGATTGTGATGAATGCACAGCTATATGATGATACCATGAACCATGGATTGTACACATTGTATGGATTGCATGACATGTGAATATATTTTAATAAAACTACTTTAAAAAAAAAAACTTAATGGGCAAGCCTGACTATGAAGGGGTAGTTCAAGGGATTTTCTTTGTAGTGATGGAACAGTTCTATACTCTGATTGGGGTAGTGGTTATATGAATCAATATGTGTTTAAATTTCACATAACTTCACACACAGGCACACACACATAAAGAATACATGTAAAAACATGAAATCCAAAATTGTGTCTATAACTTAGTTAGTAGTATTGTACTGTTGTCAATTTTCTGCTTTTTAATATGTACTGTAGTTACGCATGATGTTATCACTAGGGAAAGCTCGATGAAGAACACATGGAAATTCTCTGTTCTATTTTTGCAACCTCTTGTAATTCTAAAATTATTTCCAAAAAAGTTTTTTGGAAAGCAAAAAATAAACTTTATGATATCATTATTACCCTTAAACCTTGCAGTTTATTACATTATTGTATTAAACATATCATGTGACTTACACTGATGGCTAGATAATATTATTTCTGAACTTCTCTCTACAGAAGGAAAACCATGTGATAGACCTTCTAACAAGACAAATGAAATGAGGTAATTAATACCTTGTTGAATATAGAAAATCTTCTTAGGGCCACCCAGTGGAAAAAAAAATGTCTTTTCTTCTCAAAGACTCATATATTCCAAGAGCATTCTGCCTTTTTTGGATAATGTGCCTTAGTTTAAATACCTTAGACTTCTCTTTACAAAACTCTTCACATGTTATAACTTTTCATAAAATACAGTGTATCAAAAGGGGATCTAGTGGGTGTGTTGGCTATCTATTTCTGTGTAACAAAGCTAAGTAGCTTAAAATAAAAGTTTATTGCCTTAAACACTATCTGAGAGTCAGCAATCTGGGACCAGCTTTCTTGAGCACTTCTGACTCAGTCTCTTTCAAGAGGTTATATTCAAACTGTTGCCTGGGACTGCAGTGATCTCAAAGTTCTATGGGGTTTGGGAAATCTGCTCCAAGCAAACTCATGTAGTTCTTGACAGGCCTTTATTCCTTGGTAACGGTTAGCCAAAGGCTTTAATTCCTCATCTTGTAGGCCTCCCAGCAAGGTTTCTCACAATGTGACATTTCCAAGAGGAGTAATGAGGGAGAGAGGGTAAATACCAGGAGGTGGAAATCACTGGGGTTTATCTTGGTAGCTGGCTACCACACCATGTTTCAAAAACTACCTGACACATACACTAGATTTACAGAAAGTTTTCAGAAAAGATCACATATGTCTTTTTGCCTTAAGGTAGATGAATATTTACAGAACAAAGAATTACTTATTCTCCCCCTTGAAGTCTTTTCTAGTTTGGAACAGTTCACATTGACTGAGAAAATTAGCTCAACTATAATTTCTACTTCAGTTCATTGCTTAAGGTGTTTTATCATTATGGATTTTATGCAATTAGAAAGCCAAATAACCCCCTAAATGGATGAAAATATAATAAGGGTTTTCTTTGTGTGTGCTTCTGATGCCTTCTATTTTGAATTGAGTGGTGTAGTTGTAGAAAAGTCAATTTTTTCATGAAGACTTCATTGTCTAGTAGAGTCACCTGAGAATCTCTGTGCTAATGTTATCATTCAACATTACTGCACAAAGCATGGTTAAACAATAAAGTGCCTGCACATTGTGTTCATTGATATCACTGAGTTTAACTTTAAGATGCTTCATGGCCTTAGAAAGCTCAGTTCATTAACACAACTAGAACAGTATAACCTTCAAGTGCCACTGGAGCACTTATTAATTTAAGGCTTAAAATTTATAAGCTTTGGAGAAGAGCATGGTACTAGCCAGGTTGGTCTGCTTCTAATAGCATGTGAACAATTTATGGCAAAGAAATGAAAATCAGTTATAAGTCCAAATCACAGCCATTAGCTATTAACATTTTTCTTTGTTAGGGAATATTACCAGGTTTAGCATGGCTCATTTCTTTCCAGTATTTCCTGTCCTCTCGTCAAGGGGTCTGTTCCATATTGCTTTATTTTCTCAAGTACAGAACTGTTATGGAACAGGAGTTGTGGCAGATAAACAGATTATTAAAATTATTCACTTTATAAAACAATAAAATGGCAGATATAGAGTATAATAGAGCATAGTAGTTTTGTGTTGAGTAGTATACTTAAGTTTTCTTTTAAAGCATTGCACTATACCAAAAATTCAGATATGCTACAGAACAAAATGATGCTTTGTATATATAATGGTAAGTTTAGAACATATTCCTTTATTATGAAGAAAAACAATAATAGTCTTAAATATGTCTCTGACACCAGAAATTATAATGGGATTTGCTGTTTGAAAATTAATTGATAAGGAATTTGCTGTTGCACATTTAAATGTTTAAGGGCGGATTAAGCAATTCTTCTAACCTTGCTGAAAACAGTTTAATTATTAATTTAATTCTATACTTTGAGAAGGCAAACAAACATTAGTTAATAGCTGATTTCAAAGCTTGCAAGAGCTCAGATGCCATTATTTTTTAACAACAATGATGACTATATGACACAGTGGAATTGGATATATCAAAGTGGAAGGAGACTAAATGACATCTTGCAAATGAACCCAGTTTCTATATACAGAGCTTCTTGAATAAATGTGTATGCCATTTGAATCTGTTGTGTGCCCCAGAAAAGCCAAGTTCTCTAATACTCATTCAAAACTTCTGGTTGGGATATTTTTAATTATTTCCATGGAGATGTGATCCACCCAATTGTGGGTGGTAACTTTTGATTAAATGGTTTCCATGGAGATTTATCTCCACTCATTCAAGGTGGGGTTTCTTACTGGTGCCCTTAAAGAGGGAACCATTTTGGAAAAAGCCCAGCACCAAGAAAGCTCACACAGCCAAAGACCTTTGGAGATGCAGGAGGAAAATGCCCCTGGGTAAGCCTTATGAAATGAGGAGAGAAAGCTAGCAGACATCACCATGTGCCTTCTCACCTGAGAGATAAACACAAAATGTCATTGGCCTTCTTAAGCCAAGGTATCTTTCCCTGGATGCCTTAGTTTGGACAATTTTATAACCTTGCCTTAATTGGATATTTTCATGGCCTTAGACCTGTAAACTTGCAACTTAATAAATTCCCTTTTTAAAAGCCATTCCATTTCTGGTATATTGCATTCTGGCAGCTTAGCAAACTGAAATAGTCTATAAGCAAAAATACAGTAAAACTGCAAAATAATTAATGGTAAGACTCAAATATGTAGGACATATATGTATGTATGCTTATAACTCATGTGCCTTTCCTTGACTTTGAGACAATATCCATTGAATTAAAGTCAACTCTAAATGTGATCATTTAATTTGGAATTTCAGACTATCATTTTGATTCTAATAGCCAGATAGTATGAAGCTTGAAGACAGCATAGTGCATGTTCTAACTCCTATCTTTAGTTATAAAAGAAAAGGATGATTTTGATTTTTAGAAAATACGGGGCCATTTTGACAAATTAATGGCCTAATTGGAAAACACCTACAGTCAAATTCTTAACAGCAGAAATACTCTGCAGGATAAGTGATAATAAATCTTTTTGTATGAAAGTCAAAAGAAGTGCATGTAATAACTTGAGTAAATAAAAAACAGTATAAGTAGGCCCATTTTTAAGCAAAAGAATGCTACATTAATATTAAATATCATGGGAAAATAAGATGCTGAGGACAATCAGGTTAAAGCAGGTCAGACCTTGGGGATTAAAAGAACAACATAAGATGTAAGAACTTCTGACTTGCTTCCCTGCCATGAGGTGAAAGTAACAGGTGTTTCATGTATATAGGAAAGAATTCATAATAGTGTCATTTACTCTGGGGTTTTCATCTCCATGATAGATAAAAATATTCTGAGAGCACATTGGGGAAAGATGGCAGAGTAAGAAGTTCCTAAATTCAGTCCTTCCACTAGAAAAAGTGTTACAATAAGCAGGATCTGTCTAAGACAACTAATTTGAAACCCCAGAGGCCACTAGAATACTGTACAGCAACCAGGGAAGAGTGGGATGAAGAGTCTGGTAAATCATTCTAATGATTAGTAAATTATCTCCATGAACTTATTGGCACACAGCCCTCAATCTCCCAGTTGACTGCCCGGGGTCCAGCTCCTGCTGGTGGCAGTCCTCTCACTTGCCAAGCAGGAGAACTGGGTTCAATTCCTGGTGCCTGCCCATGTATAAAAAAAAATGCTCAAAGAGATGAAGGAAAATTCAGAGAAAGATCTAAATGATAATAAAAAACAATGAATGAGCAAAATAAAATTCTTAGTAAAAGGATAGAAATTTTAAAAATGATTCAAAGAGAATCCCTGGCTTTGAAGACAACAATAACTGAAATAAAAAAATTCCCAAGATGGTTTCAACAGCAGATTGAAGCTAGCAGAAGAATGAATCAGGGAACTTATTCAAAATGAGTCAGGCTGAGGAACAAAAAGGAATATGAATAATAAAAATAAAAAATAGTCTAAAACACCTCTGGGACACCCTCATGCATACCAATAAACATATTGTTGAAGTCCCAGAAGAAGAATAGAGAAAGGGGCAGTCAAAGAAATAATGACAGAGAACTTTCCCAAATTTAGCAAAAGATGGAAATATGCACATCCAGAAAAACACATTCCATCATATATTGATCACATTACTGAATACAAAGGACAAGGAAAGAATTCTGAAAGCTGCAAGAGAAAACCAATATTCTATGTACAAAAGATTCCCATTAGATTGAGTGCCTATTTCTCATCAGAAACCATGGAGGCAAGAAGGATGTGGGTTGAAATATATAACGTGCTGAAAGAAAACAACTGCCAACTAAGAACGTTATGTCCAGTGAGACTTTCTTTCAAAATGAGAGAGAGATTAAGACATTCCTCAAAAGTTGAGAGACTTCATCACCACTTGGCATTCCTAAAAGTACTGCTAAAGGGAGTTCTTCAGAATGAAAGGAAAGGACTCTAGACAGTGATTCAAAGTGGTAAATGAAATAAAGACTTGTGGTAAAGGTAACCATTTGGGTAATTATAAATGCCAGTACTGTTGTATTGTATTATTTGGTAATTTGGTATGTAACTCTACTTCTTACTTATAATGCACAGGCATAAAAAGTAATGATAAATCTATGGTTTTGGACATGCAATGCACAATGATATAGGTGATAACAGGTCCAAAAAATGGTGGGGGATGGAAGGATATAGGAAAACTATATACATATGCTATTGAAATCAGGTTGGTATCAACCTAAATTTGATTATCCTATATTAAAGATGTGACAATTTAACACCATGGTAACTACAAGGTAAATGTATTAAGAATATATCCAGATAAAAAAGCGAAGACACTCAATATGAAAAAAATACAAAAAACCCAAATATGCAAAGTTGGGATTAATGGAAGAATTGAGGGGCAAAAAGGGTATGAGACTTATAATGGCTAAAAAGCAAAATGACAGAAGAGAATCTTGCATTATCAGTTGTGATTTGAAATGTAAATAGATTAAATTATCTAGTAAAAAGCAAATATTGACAAAAAAAGCTTGACACAACTGACAGGTCGTAGGGGACGGAGCTTGGGACCCAATCCCCTCTCCCCCTGCAGCAATGGCTGAAACTCATGGTCCACCGACTTGTGACCCTTTCCCTTCCCCCTCCCCCTCCTTGACACATTGCCTGGTGCCTCTTGCCAAATGCTGCCTGGGTCAATGTCCAGGGCAAGAAACCACATTAAAGAATGGTATGACTCCATCAATAAGGAGCAAACAGGTCAGGACAGACACAAAAAGAAGGAAGTGATAAAACTAGCCAAAAGCAGTAGAAGAGTCGACAAATGCAGAATTCAGGACCAATGAGGGATGGCAAACTTCAGAGTATAAAAGCAGAAACACATCACAATGTAGGTGGATATTTTCTTCAGGTTCTTGAAGAAGGTGTTCCTTTACCCTTTTCCCCACCTACCTTCCTCTTCCCATTTCCCCCCTCCTCTTTCCCCTCCCTCCTTTACAATAAACCCCTTTCAACCTCAGCTCGCTGCATGGTTGTAAGTGTTGGACCAACCCCCCCACACACACACAATTTGTTCTAACATATGGTGCTGAAACCGCTTATGTCCTCACTGTCTCCACCGTAGCTTCAGCAGCCCTCCTTTCACTTTGCTGCATCCAGTGCCCAACACCGGTCCCTCCCACTATAAGGTGAGACTGAGGAATTGGCTTGTGCTGGAATACTCTCATGGGTCAGCTCGGCAGGGTCCTTGGTGGTTTGGGCTCAGGTGGACACAGCACAGGGGTTCTGTTTTGCGTCCCAGGGACTCCACTCTGGAGAGTTTTGTTTGGTGTTCCGGGAGCATCCCGCCATTCTGGGATGGTGTGGTCAAGGCTCTCCCCTCACAAATCTAAGCTTCTAGTCAGATCCTCCCACAGGCTATTGCCTCGCTCCTGGTCCTAGTTCCAGTGGATTCTGGGGGTGCCCAGACTTCATTTGGAGACATTCTCTCTCTCTCCCTCCCTCTCTCTCTCTCTCTCTCTCTGTCTCTCTCTCGCGTGCGCGCCCACCTCTGTTCTTCAGAAACATGGTCTACACCCTTGAACTGCAACCCCAAAGAGTGTCCCCACTGAGTGTCCTTGTTCTTTCCCACTTCCTCACTCTCTCACTTCTCTTGCCATGGGGACAACATAATCTATTCCCCCTAAAGACACTCCCTTGGGCTGTCTGTTATGCCACCTAAAAAGCCTAAATCTGCAAGGCAACATCAAACCAAAGGAACTTTTAATTTTGCATATGGTGGCTTGGCCCTAGTATCCTCTGCATAACTAAGATCATTGGCCTGAAAACGGTACATTTAATCTTAAAATTTTTACTGTCCTTAATAACTTCCTGTGGCGATCCGCAAAGTGGGACAAAGTACCCTATGCCCAAGCTTTCTGGACACTGTATGCTAAGCTCTCACTCTGTTCTTCTCTAAGGACTTACCAAATCCTCCTCAGCAAAAAACCAAAACTTCTCACTCCTACTCCTTCTTCAGAAAAGCCAGAACTCCCTACTCCTTCCCCCTCTTCTCCCCTTGCACTGACTCCTTCACCCGGCAGACCACCCTCCTCCCTATGACACCCTCCTTAACTCTCCACCCCTCCTCCATCACCTTCCTCCTCCCCCAGTCCTCCACTCCTTCCCATCCTTCCTCATCCCCCTCCCCCTTTTCCCCACCCCATACCCCACCCCGCTGCCTCACTTCTCCTTCCACTTAACCCCCTTGCAACTGAATTCCCTACTTCCTCATCCTCAACTGCCACCACCCTCTGCCGGCGTTTTTCCTCTTAGGGAAGTAGCAGGATGTGAATTTTAATATCTAACTCAAATTTATAATGTCACCTACCAATATGCAGTTGTAATCCTTACCTCTTCTACCACTACAAAAAAGAAAAAAAAATGAATTTAGGCAGCAGCTGCCACTTATGTAGACCAAGTTTGTACCACTGACCCCCAAACTTACTCAAAGGGCTCCACTGCAGTTCCCCCTAATTAAAATTACCAACCTAACTTCCCTGGCTTACTCAAGTTGTGCCACTTTCTCACTTTTCTATTGGAAGGAATGAAAAAAGCAGGATTTAAGGCAGTCAATTATGACAGACTTTTAAAACTCTCCCAAGGATCAGATGAGAATCCCGTGGCTTTTATGAGCCACCCATCAGATTCAATTCTCAAATACACTGCTCTAAATCCAGCCTCACCTGAAGGGCGCTTTTTCCTACACACACACACACACACACACACACATACACACACACTTCATTACACAATCAGCTCCAGACATTTGTAAAAAACTTCAAAAGTTGGAGCAAAGACCCCAAACCCCACAGGATGAACTTATCCAAGTTGCTTTCCACGTTTTCAACAATAGACAGGAGGAAAGGAAAACTAAAAAAATCAGTTCAGGAAAAATGAAAACAGCAGCGAGAAAATGCTCACTACTTACTGCTGGCCAATGCACAGTGAGGATCCACCCAGGCCCAACAGGATAAGGTAGAATCTACTCAGGCCCAGCAAGGTGAAATAAAACCAATAACCTGGCCACCCCAAGACCCCTGTTTTCACTGTGGCCAAGAGGAACACTAGGCAAATACCAGCCCTAATTCCAAGCTATCCCTGAGGCCTTGCCCTCTTTGCCACAAGACAAGAGACTGGAAAAAGCTGACTGTCCTTCAGACTCTGACCATGGGAATAGACAGCCATCCTTGGCAAGTGGCCCTTCTATGGGATTTAAAGTCTCAGACTTCCCTGGCTCAGCCACGGAAGACTGATGGGGCCCAGGCTCTTCAGCCCTGACTCTTCCCACCTCCACAACCGAGCCCGGGGTAAACATTCTTGTGACAGGTAAAACCAATCTCTTTTATAGTTAACACAGGAGCCACATTTATCTTACCTGAATTTTCAGCACTTCTAACCCCTTCCCTCATGTCTATAGTTGAAATTAATAGAGAAAGCACCCACCCATTACAAACCTCACCCATTGCTTGCACTCTTCAAAACATTTCCTTTTTTCCACATTCTTAGTAGTGCTGCATACCTAGTCCCCCTCCTAAAACGTAGCCTGCACTCTTCAAAGCATTTGCTTTTTCCACATCCTTAGTAGTGCCTACATACCCAGTCCCCCTTCCAAAATGAGACATTCTAGCCAAACTAAGCACGGTGCTCACACTTCCCTTAGTTAAAGCTAAGCCTCACGCCACCTGCAGCCCTGCTACTTACCCTCAGCCACAATCTTTACCCAACCTCAATCTTAAATTCTTGATGAGAAATTGCAAAATTACTGTTTCAGAAATAATTCACTAATGTGTTATAAATATTTAACATTATTCTAACAAGTTTAAGTTTAATGGTCATTGTATGTAATGTAATGTTTAACTACGAAGGATACAAAGGATGTGATTCTATTAAAAGGGTAAAAATGGGAATAGTTTTGTCTTAGTATAAAATAAATGGTTGTTACAGAATGAGGAAAATGTAGACAACACCTAAATGTCTATAGTAAGTCATAAAATGTTAGTAGAAAGGAAAATTATGGTCAAAGTTGGGAAAACCTAATGGGTCAAGCTTTAATGTCAAATAATATATTAATACAAAATTAAAATCTAGTTTTCTCTTTGTTAAAATAACAAAGTTTTCTGGGTTATTAATCTATTTTAATAAAAGTTATAAAAGTCTTGACTACCTACCAACCAGACAGGAACCTGCACTCTGTTCTATCTATCATGAAAAATCTCGATAGCTCCCAATAACAAGTCTTTCCACATTCCCCTTAACATTAACCTAAAACCAAAATGTCTTGTTTTCCTTCTGCCTGTCTTAGTTACTCTAAATATCCTAACAAGAGTAGGCTCTGGAGTTAGCAGTATAATAGCCTCACAGGTGCCCTCAAAAGAACTCCAAAATAGTATTTTAAAAAACCTTTCTGCTACTTTAATTAATGTGCAAATCCAAAATTAACTCACATGCAGCAGTAATACTGCAAAACAGGCACAGGCTAAACCTGCTAATAGCCAAAGAAGGTGACCTTTGCCTATTCCTCAATGAGAAATGCTGCTTCTATGTTAATAATTTACTTACCCTAGCACCTTTGTTCTGTAAGCTTGTTAATCAATTCTTACACTGCACAATCACTTCACTAATTCAAAAGACAGTTCATAACATTACTCTTAAGTTCTCTCCAGAACAAAGTTACTGAGTTACCAAAGACTTGCAAAGCAAAAACTGGATAAAGCAGTGCCTAACTACCTTCACATGGAAAAACCTCTCTCTATTCCTGAAGGTCCCCTAACGCCACCCCTGCGCATCAGGAAGCAGTAAAGAATAACAAATGAAGCCTCCCACCTTCTCTCCTAAATTTTATAATAAACAAAAGACAGGAATGACAGGTCACAGGGGATGGAGCTTGGGCCCCAACCCCTTCTCTCCCTGCAGCAATGGTCCACTGACTCGTGACCTTTTCCCTTTCCCCTTCCCCTCCTTGCCACAACACATGATGCCTCTTGCCAAATGTTGCCCGCGGCAATACCCAGCACAAGAAACCACGTCAAAGAATGGTATGACTCCGTCAGTAAGGAGCGAACAGGTCAGGACAGGCACAAAAAGAGGGAAGCACAAATACTAGCCAAAAGCAATCAGAAGAGTTGCCAAATGCAAAATTCAGGACCAATAAGGGACGGTGAACTTCAGAATATAAAAGGAGAAACACATCACCATGCAGGCGGGCATTTTCTTCCGGCTCCTGAAGAAGGCGTTCCTTTCCCCTTTCCCCCTCCCCCTTCCCTTCCCCCTCCCTTCTTTACAATAAACCCTTTCAACCTAAGCTCGCTGCATGGTTGTAAGTGTTGGACCGAGCCCCCCCAATTTATCCTAACAATAATTATATGCTATCTGCAAGAAACACACCTTAAATTCAAAGACACAAGTAGATTGAAAGTGAAAGGATGGGAACAAATTTACCATGCAAGCAGTAACTAAAAGAGAGCTGGCGTACTATACTAACACTAGATGAATAGACTTTAAGTCAAAAGCTGTTATGAAGATCAGAGACAGTACTTAGGTGAAAGATTGAAATATTTCTTTCCAGGATTAGGAACAGGATGAGGATGCCTACTGTCACCACTGTTATTTAGCATTATACTGGAAGATCTTGCCAGAGAAATTACGCAAAAAAATGAAATTAAATGCATACAGATTGGAAAGATATTATCATATACAGTGAAATCCTGAATAATCCAGAACAAATCTCCTACAGCAATGAGTTCAGCAATGTGACAGGATATAAGGACAACACACAGAAATCAGTGGTGCGCCTATACAGAAGCAATAAACAATCAGAAGTGGAAATACAGAAAAAAAATCCATTCATAATAGCACCTAAAAGAATCAAATAGCTCAGATTAAATCTAATCAAGGCTGTAGATGGCTTGTACAAAAGTTGTAATTGCTAAAGGAAATTTTAAAAATCTTAAATAAGTAGAACATTCTGTGTTCATAGATTTGAAGATTAATATTGTTAATATGTCAATCCTACCCAAAGCAATTTATTCATTCACTGTAATCCCAAACAAAATCCCAAAACCTTCCTTGCTGAAATGGAAAAGCCAATCATGAAATTTAGGGAAGTGTAAGGAGGCTCCTAAAAAGGCAAAGACATCTTGAAAGAGAAGAAAGAATTTGGGGGACTCACAGTTCCCAGTCTTAAACCTTAATACAAAAACACTGTATTCCAAAGAACATGGCACTGGCACAAGAACAGACATATAGGCAAGTGGAACAGTATTGTTAGCTTAAATATCAACCCTCAAAATTATGATTTTTGACAAGGTGGCAAAGGCCACACAATTGGGGAAAAATAGTCTCTTCAAAAAACTGGATTGTGCATTTATGGAATCAAGTCATTGTTTCTTACTCTTGATCTTCTAAATGTACTTGGCTGTTCAGTAACAATCTTTATAAATTAATAGAGTCAGTCAAGAGGGAGGTAGAATACAATCCTCCCTTTCCAGAAATATTCCAAGCCAGTTTTCCTTTACCTTCATAAGGCAACTATAGTGTCTAAAGGAGCATATACACACTGGTACAGGTATACAAATTATTTAATTTGGCAGCTATTCTGACAGACCAGTGTCCCAGACTGATTGATGGGAGCTTGTGCTATACTGCTTGTTAAGTATTTTGCATATTGGTTTTGCTCTGACCTTGATAATAAATGGAGGTTAATGAAACTGAAAATATATTAGAAGCAGACCAATGTTATGCATTACTGTATACCATAAATAAGTATTTGAGCATTTGACACCATCTCATCCCTTTTCAAAGTTAGGCCTGAGATCTTATGTGTCCAAGGGTTATATAAATTGGAGACCTTGGCTATTGTGACACGGGATTCATCACATAAAGGTTGGATGATTTGAGATTTTAGAAAGCAGTGCTATTCCATTTCTATATGCATAGAGAGGAGAATCATTGTTCTGGAAAAGGTAAACTTGTGGGTATGTGTAGTCATCTTGGTGGAGAATGAAAATTATTCATTCTGGAAGCCAGAGAAATACTTGCCATGACAGTTTAAAGGGAGGAAAATCTTGTCTCCTTATGATGTCGACTATCCCATGGAACCCACATTTATGGCTCCATTTCCTAATTACTATAAAATCAAATCACAAAAGAGATAAATCAGTAAACTATCAGCATAAATGGGGATATTAAAACAAAAATAAATTAAAACATAAAAATACAAATATAATAAAAATTTTAAGGATTTAAAATAAATAAGCACTATTTTAAAAAGGAACTTTAAGACAAAGTGAAGAATAAAGGTCAAATATTTGAAGTAGTAAGCTCAATAAAATAATAAAATGTAAGATATATAGATCAAAGACCAACATTCAAAAGTATAAATAGAAAATAAATAATTTGAATAAAGCAAATAAATTTTTTATATATAAGATTGAAAAGTAGAAACAATAAAACAGGACTGAAAAGCATAAAAATCATTTTAAAACATTAAAAGCAGAGATCAAGCTATAGGATATCCTTATCTTTAACCTTTCACTTGGTGCTTAACAGTTTACCAGCTCCACAGTATGTACCTTTTTTCAAATTAGAGAATCAAAGTCTCTATAATTCAAAGAGCTAGATGGCTGCAAGGCAGCCAAGGTTCTATAACCTCAGGAAAAAACAAAACAATCAATAAAACAAGAAATCTGATCAGATGTTTAACTATTTTAAATATACAGATGTTAAGAATGAGAAATTGCTCTTCACACTTCTTCAATACCAACTGTAAAAGTTTAGGAAAGTTTGTTAGATACTTTTCCTTTGTTGAGTGGAACAACTTCTCAGAAACCAGAAAAGAAACATGTCATAAAATAAGTTCTTTTGTTAGCAGTATGACAGATAGTTTGAAGTACCTTATATTAACTCGGCATCTAACTTTGTTTCTTAATTCTTGCAAGCTTAACATAATTAATACCTTTGAGGTACTGTCTGTGCCTTTTGTAAAGAATGTTTTTTAATTTCCCATAAAAAATTCTAGAAAAGAATTGTAGCATGCTCAAAATTTTGCTTCTTCCTATCTTCAAATGATCCAAATAAATATTTTATTACATCATGTCTTATTCTTAACCTTGGGTTTTGTATGGTGGAGATATGGAATTTACTAAATTCTGATGCATGATGGCTCATTTTTTAAAGTTAAGGGATGTACCTAAATAGATAATATAACCGTAGACTTATCTAAGATATGGCCATATCTTCTTCCAAGAATTAATTTTCTTAGTCCCTAGGAGTGAGTAAACTATCAATTTCTTCAGATTCCTGCCATTGAAGATTTATCTTAGATGTAGCTCCATAGCTCACCATTCTTCCCAGAAACAGGTATTTATTTCACCAAAACTGATGAATATCTTGTATATAAGTGCATGTGAACACATATACCCTTGAATTAAAATATACATTCATATATAGTATTTTAAGTTAATGTCTTCTAAATTTCTAGAAATGAATATTGAAATGAAAAACAGCCCATGGTCACAATTCATAGTTTGCAGGAAGAGGGGAAGCCCAGTTTCTCAGCAGCAAGGAAATAAAGGCAGTTTGGAACTAAAGCTAAAGAGAAAGAAATGATTCTATTCACCCACAACCCTCTCCCATATTCAGAATTTTTACATAATATTTTATTTTGTAGAATTTATTTGAAAATTATTGTTGTGTTTTAAATTGCTGATTGTGGTGATTGAGGAAGGAAGAGATGAGGACGATTTGAAGAATAACTGACATTTGCTGGGATGATTTAAAGAACGGTAACTATTTCAGCTTTCTCTTTTTTACCTACAAGAAAAGCTACACAAAATTAAGGTATTGCTAGCTATAATTTATTGAGCTCCTATTTTGTGGACTGGTATGCTAGGTATTTTGCTTTCAATAAATTTTCAAGGTGTTGTTCTCTCCATTTAAAATGTGAGGAAACAGATGGAATAAACTAAATAATTTGTACAAGCACATGAGAGATAGAATTAAATTTAGCTGAGCTTGATATCTAACTCCTTCTGTTTTCACTGTTTTTGTCACTCAAAATTTCATTTTAAGCAGCTTTAATCCTTGTGGCTAAATCAGGAAGAAAGTATGTCTAACAAACTGATTTTTAAAAGAGATACATTTTTGAAAGAATGGCATAGGATGATGAAAAGTAAATCCTACTGTTCAGTCAATCTTGTTTTTCCTAAACTCGGATAAAATACTTCAGCAATGTGATTCAGAATTGCATACAAAGGCAGATGCAAGCGAATAATCTTCCCTTTGTCATTTAAACTACTAAAATGGCCTGAGACATTACCATTTTTATCCTCCCCTCATTAGCCTATGTAGTAAGTACATCATCAGAAAAATTCATCAGACATTTTCTGCATTAATTTTTAACTTACCTCTATTGGTAAACAGTATCAAAAAATGTCATATATTCTGTGTATGACATGCACAGATGCAGCAATTAAAGTCTCTATTTATTTTCACTTGCCACTTTAAAAATCACAACTAAAGCAGCTTTAGACATTAACCCTCAAAAAATACAGAGATGATGATTCCATTTATGAAAACAAGTCTAAAATGTTACCTATTCTTTGTCCCTAAAACTATTTCTTGTTGCATTTTTATCTTGACCTTTTATTTTAAAGATTACATTGAATCTACTTTCTTTATCAGTTTTGCAATGGCATTTGATAAAAAGCAGTACAATGCTGACCTAAGATGTACAAAGGTCTTTAATATTGGAGTGTTACACAGTCAGTGTCTTTACACAGGCCATTCTATGCAGTTAGGCCTCTGTTAACTTGGGCTGAATTTCTTAATCCAGGAATTTCCCATCTCCAGAAATCCTGTTTCCATGGACCAAATAATAGATATCACAATATGTTAAATAGCTATCTTTGTAATGCTATTTGTTTGAAATGGATATTGGCCCAATTGTAGCACTTGGTTATAAAAAAAATCTGTATAATATTTTTTCACTTGCTTCATGTAACAATTCTTTCATATAGAGAAAAACTGTTATTTATTAAATCATAAATTATACATGTTTATTATTTACCCACTATGCATATTGTATGTATTAATCAGATAGGGATACTGTCCCTAAATATCTTTGAGCACCTTAGGTTTGCCTGACTCCAGAGCCCATTCTTGCTCTAGACTATTACATTATTTCCTTATTTTTTATATTAGAGAAGTTGTGGATTTACAGAACAATCAAGAATAAAGCACAGTATCACCATATACCACCCCACAACCAATACCTTGCACTGTTTTAGAATATTTGAGCATATAAATGAGAGTACACAATTTTATAATTGTGCTATTAATAAAAGACCATGGTTTATCACAGGTTTCCCTGTTTGTGTAGTGCTAGCTCCATGCATTTCAAAACAGTGAAATTATACAATATTTGTCCTTTTGTGTCTGGCTTATTATACTCAAAGTAATGTCTCTAAGGTTCTTCCAGGTTGTCACATATATCATGACTTCATTCCTTTTTACAGTTCAATTATATTCCATTGGTTGCATATACCATATTTGGCTTATTCAAGTTCCTCAGTTGATGGATACTTGGTTTGCTTCTGTCTTTTGGCAATGGTGAATAATGCCACTGTGAACACTGGTGTGCAAATATCTTTTTGAGTCCCTGCTTTAAAATCTTTTGGGTTTATCCTAGTAGTGGGATTGCAGGGTACTATGGTAGTTTTATACTTAGCTTTGTGAGGAACTGCCAAATTGTCTTCCACAGTGGATGCACCAATTTAGATTACCACCAGCAATGAATGAATTGTCATCTTTTTCTACATTCTCTCCAACACTTGTTATTTTCCATTTTTTAGTTGCAGCCATTCTATGGGTATGAAATGCAATCTCATTGTGATTTTGATTTGCATTTCCATAATGGCTAATGATGTTGAGCATCTTTCATGAACTTTTTGGTCATTTGTATTTCTTCTTGGGAGAGATGTCAATTCAAGTCTTTTGACTATTTTTAATTAGATTGTTTGTCTTTCTGTTGTGAACTAAAGGGCTATCTTTGTATATCCTAGATATTAATCCTTTATTGGTTAGGTGGTTTCCAAATATTTTCTTTAAATGTGCAGGTAATTGTTTTATTGTCATGATTAATGCCTTTGAGGAACTAACAGATTTTGATGAGATCTTATTTACCTATTTTTACTTTTGTTGTTTGTGCTTTGGGTACAAATCTGAGAACACACTAACCTACACAAGGTCCTGAAGATGCTTCCCAATATTTTATTCCAGAAGTGTGATATATCTAGGTTATAACTTAAAGTCTTCAATACTCTTGAGTTGAATTTTGTATGTGGTGTAAGACAAGGTTCTTCTTTTTTCTTTCTTTTTCTTTGCAAAGGGACTTCCACCTTCCCCAGCACCTTTGCTTTTGAAGAGCTTATTCTTTCCATCTTGTCAAATTCAGTTGGTCTTAAATGTGAGGGTTCATTTTACTTCTGATTTTTTAATGTTTTTTTTTATATTTTTACTGAGAAATCTTTACACACATATATTCCATACATAGTGAACAATGAATAGTTCACCATAACATCACATAGTACTGTATTTATCACCATGGTCATTTATTAGATATTTACACCACTCTAGAAAAAGAAAGAAAAAGAAAAAAGGAAAAAACTCATACATATCATGTACCTTACCTCTCCCTCTCATTGACTACTAGTATTTCCATCTAAACAATTTATTTTACTCTTTGCTCGTCCATTATTTATTTGTTTTTTATCCATTTTTTTTTACTTATTTGTCCATATCCTGGATAAAAGTAACATCAGACACAAGGTTTTCAGAATCACACACTCATCATGTAAAAGTTATATATTTACACAATCATATTCAAGAATCAAAGCTAAAGGAACACAGCTCAACAGTTTCAGGTACTTCCCTCTAGCCACTCCAAAACACCATAAACTAAAAAAGGGATATCTATATAATGCCTAAGAATAACCTCCAGGATAACCTCTCAACTGTGTTTGAAAACTCTCAGTCACTGAAAATTTATTTTGTCTCATTTCTCTATACCCTCTTTTGGTCAAGAAGGCTTTCTCAATCCCTTGATGCTGGGTTCCAGCTCATCCTGGGATTTCTGTCCCAGGTTGCCAGGAGATTTACACCCCTGGGAGTCATGTCCCATGTAGGAGGGAGGACAGTGAGTTCACCTGCTGAGTTGGCATAGAGAGAGAAGACACATCTGAACAACAAAGGAGGTTCTCTAAGGATGACTCTTAGGCTTAATTTTACTTAGGCTTATCTTATCTTTTGCAGGAATAACTTTCATAGGCACAATCCTCAAGATCTAGAGCTCAGCCTATTGACTTGTTTGTCCCCACTCCTTGTGAGAATATCAGAAATTCTACAGATGGGTAAGTTGAATATTTTCTCCTCTCTCCCCAATTCCCCAAGAGAACTTTGCAAATGCTTCTTTATTCATTGCCCAAATTACTCTGGAATATATATGGGCATCACACTAATCTGGATAAACCAACAAGTTCTCAAACCCTATTCAAGATTCCATGTAATTTTGGTGTTCAGGAAAACTGAATATGCAAGTTAAATTAGATAATATGCTAATCAAAATTAAAATTTTGCATTAAATAAGCATCTCTCCCTTTAGTCTCACATGGAAGTTGAGGTTTTAAAATATGAACATTATCATCCTTTACCCTGGATACTGATTTACCTTAGTACTATCCAGATCAGATTCATTCATATCTCTACTAGAAATCTGATCATTGTTTCAATTTTTTCAACAGTTCTTGTATGGAATACTGCTGACTTTCATAGGTTCAGAGCTCTAACTCTGAGTCTCAGGTGTCACATAAATACCTGGAGTTTCTGGGAACAACCATATTGTATACAAACAGCTCAATGTCTCAGAATTTAGAATTAATAGTTATTCCTCCTAAATATACATGATTGCTGGAAGAGCTTACAATCTAGGACCATTTACAATAAGCCCCAACCTGATAACTCATGTTCTTGACTCCAGTTCACTGAGTTTTTATATTATAGTTAGTACATATGATTGAGGAATAATAATATTTTTCTTTTTGTTCCTGAAATTTCATTCAATATTTTGTCCCTAAGGTTCATGCACCTAATTGCATGCCTCAGAACTTCATTAATTCTTGTAACCACTGAGTAGTCCATCATATGTATACGCCATAGTTACCCCTTTGCAGTCTTCAGTCATTGTACCCTTAGGCCACCTCCATCCATTTTGGATTGGGTACACTGCTGCCATGAATACCAGTGTGCAAATGTCAGTTTCTGGTGTCCTTACTCAGTTCCTCCAGGTATACATTGAGCAATCGATTTTCAGGATCATATGGCTACCCCCACCCTAGCCACCTGTGTAACCACCACACTGCCCTCCAAGGGGCTGCACTTCTCAGTTTCCCTACCAACAGTGAATAGGTACATCTCTTTCTCCAAATTTCCTCTAGTACTTGCTTCTCTCTTTTCCCTTTAAATAATTTTATTCAAGCATTACATAATCCAACCTAAGTGTATACACATGCCTTCAGCATGATAATCTATCTGAAGACGTTTCCTTTACTTCCAGAAAGAATCCAGACCCCTTCCCCATGTCCCCTGCCTGTTGACATTTAGTTTTGGCATAATGCCTTTGTTACATTCAGTGGAAGAATATTACAATGTTATCGTTGACTTTAGAGACTAGATTGCATTGATTGTATTTTTTCCAACATGCCATCTATTTTCAACACCCTGCAATATGCAAAAACATTTCTTTCATTTGTACATTTAATCACCATCATTATCCATCCAAGCATTCTTAAATTATGCTGTCTCAGTCTTTATCCTTTACCTTACCTTCTGGCTTCATACATGCCCTCAGCCCTTCTTCCTCTATCATATTCACATTCAGCTTCATTCAGTGTACTTATGTTATTGTGCCACAATCAGATAGTATTGTGCTATCCATTTATGAACTTTTGCAATCAGTCCGGTTATACAATCTGTATTCCTTCAGCACCAGTTGCTCAATTTTTACCCTGTTTTTTATCTCCTCATAACCTGTATTCTAAACTTCTATTCTCTAAGTTCACTTATTAATGTTATTTCATATTAGTAAGACTATATATATTTGCCCACTTGAAACTGGCTAATTTCACTGAGCATAATGTCCTCAAAGTCCATCCATGTTGTTACATGCTTCATGATATTATTCTGTCTTACAGCTGTATATTATTCCATCATATAGATTCCCTTTATCTTGTTGAGGAAGTTCCATTCTATTCCTATCCTTTGAAGTGTTATCATCAAGAAAGGATGTTGAATTTTTTTCAAATGCCTTTTCTGCATCATTTGAGATGATCATGTGATTTTTCTGCTTTGATTTGTTGCTATGGTGTATTATATTAATTGCTTTTCTTATGTTGAACCATCCTTGCATACGTGGACAAATCTCACTTTGTCATGGTTTACAATTTTTTTAATGTGTTGCTGGATTCAATTTGCAAGTATTATTGAGCATTTTCCCATCTATATTCATTAGAGAGATTGTGCTGTAATTTTCTTCTCTAGCAGCATCTTTGGCTTTGGTATTTGGGTGATATTGGCTTTAAAGAATGAATTAGGTAGCTTTTCCTCCTCTTCAATTTTTTTTGAAGATTGAGCAGGATTGGTACCAATTCTTTCTTGAATGCTTGGTAGAATTCACATGTAAAGTGATCTGGCCCTGGACTTTTCTTTTTCGGGGGGGGGGGTTCTTGATGAATGATTCAATCTCTTTACTTGTGATTGCTTTGTTGAGGTCATCTATTTCTTCTTGAGTCGATGTTGGTTGTTCGTGCCTTTCTAGGAAGTTGTCCATTTCATCAATGTGTCTAATTTATTAGTATATAGTTGCTTATAGTATCCTCTCTTAACTCCTTTATTTCTGTGGGGTCAGGGCTTATGTCTTCTCTTCCATTTCTGATTTTATTTATTTGCATCGTCTCTTATTTTCTCAGCCTAGCTAAGGATACATTGATTTGATTGATTTCCTCAAAGAAACAACTTCTGGTTTTGTTGACTTTCTCAATTGTTTTCATGTTCCCAATTTCATTATTTATGCTCTAATCTTTGGTATATCGTTTCTTTTGTTTTTTTAGAGTTAGTTTGCTGTTCTTTCTCTATTTCTTCCAAGTGAACTGTTAATTCCATGATTTTTTCTTTCTTCTTTTTAAATATAGGCATTTAAGGCAATAAATTTCCCTCTTAACACTGCCTTTGCTGCATCCAAAACTTTTTTATATGTTGTGTTCTCATTTTCATTTGCCTCAAGATATTTACTGATATTTCTTGTAATTTTTTCCTTGACCCACTGGTTGTTTAAGAGTGTGTTGTTTAGCCCCCATATATTTGTGAATTTTTTGACCCTCTGGCTGTTTTTTTTTATTTTCAGCTTAACTCCATTATGATCTGAGAAAGTGTTTTGTAGGATTTCAATCTTTTTAAGTATATTGAGACTTCCTTTGTGACCCAGAAAATGGACCATCTTTGAAAATGATCTATGATCACATGGGAAAAATGTGTGTCATGCTGTTTTGGGGTGTGATGTTCTGTAATGTCTGTTAGTCTAATTCATTTACTGTATATTCAAATTCTCTGTTTCTTTGTTGATCTTCTGTCTAGATGTTCTATCCTTTAATGAGAGCATGAAAATGAATTATTCAACTATTAAGGTAGAGGTGTGTATTTCTCCCTTCAGTGTTGTCAGAGTTTGCCTCATGTATTTTGGAGCACTCTGGCTCAGTGCATACATATATATGATTGTTATGTCTTCTTGTTGAATTGTTCCTTTTATAAATACATAGTGTTTTTCTTTGACTCTTTTAATTGTTTTACATTTGAAGTCTAATTTGTCAGTTATAAGTATAGCTACTTGTTCTAGTTTGCTAGCTGCCAGAATGCAATATACCAGAAATGGAATGGCTCTTAAAAGGGATAATTTAATGAGTTTCTAGTTTATAGTTCTAAGGCCGAAAAAATGTCCCAATTAAAACAAGTTTATAGAAATGTCCAATCAAAGGCATCCAGGGAAAGATACCTTGGTTCAAGAAGGCCGATGAAGTTCAGGGTTTCTCTCTCAAGTGAGATGGCACATGGCGAACACAGTCAGAGCTCCTCTCTCGGCTGGAAGGGCACATGGCTAATAGGGTGTCATCTGCTAGCTTTTTCTCCTGGCTTCCTATTTCATGAAGCTCCCCAGGAGGCGTTTTCCTTCTTCATCTCCAAAGGTCACTGGCTGGGGGACTCTCTGCTTCGTGGTGCTGCAGCATTCTTTGCTCTCTCTGAGTCTCCTTCATTCTCAAAAATGTTTCCTCTTTTATAGGACTCCAGTAAACTATTCAAGGCCCCCCAAATGGGTGGAGACACACCTCCACCTAATCCAGCTTAACAATCACAATTGATTAAATCACATCTCCAGGGAGATGATCTAATTACAGTTTCAAGCATACAATACTGAATAGGGATTAGAAGAAATGGCTGCCTTTATGAAATGGGATTAGGATTAAAACATGGCTTTTCTAGGGTACATACATCATTTCAAACCAGTACACTACTCATCCTCTTTTATGATTGTTGTTAGCATAAAATATCTTTTCCAACCTTTCACTTTCAACCTATTTTTGCCCTTAGGTGTAAAATGAGTCTCCAGTACACTGTATAGATGAGTCTTGTTTGTTTTTTAATGCATTCTTCCAGTCTATGTCTTTTGATTGGGAAGTTTAATCCATTAATATTTAATGTTATTACTGTAAAGGTAGTACTTTCATCCACCATTTGGTCTTTCAGATTTTATACATCATATGTATTTTTTTCTCTTTTTACCTTTGCTGATATTCTTCATGTCTACACCCTTCTCCAGACCTCTCTCTCCTTCCTTTTCCTATCTGCCTGTAGTTCTCCCTTTAGTATTTCTTGCAGAAGAGTCTTTTAGTCACAAATTCTCTCAGTGATTGTTTGAAAGTATTTTAACCTCCCCCACATTTAAAAAATTTTTTTATTAATTTTGAATTTAAAAAAAAATATGACAAGAAAGAAGCACAATCATTCTTAACATATGATCATTCCGTTCTACATATATAATCAGTAATTCACAACATCATCATTGCAGCTGCACATTCATCACCATGATCATTCCCTAGAACATTTGCATCAATTCACAAAAAGAAATAAAAAGAAAACAGAAAAACAATCATACATACCATATCCCCCACCGTTCCCCCTCACTGATCACCAGCATTTCACTCTAAATTTATTTTAACAATTGTTCCCCCTATTATTCTTCTTTATTCCATATGTTTTACACATCTGTTGATAAGGTAGATAAAAGGAGCCTCAGACACAAGGTTTTCACAATCACACAGTCACATTGTGGAAGCTATATCATTATACAATCATCATCAATAAACATGGCTACTGGAACACAGCTCTACATTTTCAGGCAGTTCCCTCCAGCCTCTCCATTACATCTTGACTAACAAGTTGATATCTATTTAATGTGTAAGAATAACCTCTAGGAAAACCTCTCGACTCTGTTTGGACTCTCTCAGCCATTGACACTATTTTGTCTCATTTCCCTCTTCCCGCTTTTGGTCGAGAAGGTTTTCTCAATCCCTTGATGCTGCGTTTCAGCTCATTCTAGGATTTCTGTCCCAGATTGCCAGGAAGGTCCACACCCCTGGGAGTCCTGTCCCATGTACACAGGGGGAGGGCAGTGAGTTTGCTTGTTGTGTTGGCTGGAGAGAGAGGCCACATCCGAACAACAAAAGAGGTTCTCTTGGGGGTGACTCTTAGGCCTAATTTTAAGTAGGCTTGGCCTATCCTTTGTAGGGTTAAGTTTCATATGAACAAACCCAAAGATTGGTCCCCCACATTTTTGAAGG